>CM063594.1:3582975-3655261 GCA_032356905.1 Salix exigua | reverse complement strand
CTAGACTTGTCAGAGATCGAACTTGCTTTATCTAAATGGACGTAGAAATTTGTTTTCCTCCTACATGGTTCCGATATCAAACGAAATCGCGTTTCTTCCTTCAAATCCTCCTGCAAAAACACCTCCAAGTCCGGCCCAGTTCTCTCCGAAGATTCATCCTGCTGAACAGGATTTAGTGCTCTAGACGAAATAGAACTTGCTTTATCTAAATGGACATCAGACTTTGCCAATGTTGATGACCATGAGATCATCCATTCATCAACAGAAACATGTAATGAAGACGATAATCTATACTCATCAAAAAAACCTGTAGGAGATGAACTATCTGAAGTCAACCACATACAATGATCATTAGAGCATATTTCCTTACCAATCTGCTCATCAAGATCAATCTCCTCCTGTTCCACCAACTCTATAACTACTTCAGCTGTCTTTTTTCTTGCTTTACAGACAGGACCCATCTTTCCTATTTTCGATACAGTCGATTTCCTTTCGGTTCCATCTGGGCCTGATATTTTCCTGGGAGATTCAGGTTCGCTCTGATCAAATCTAGTTTTCTTCATCTTTGAATACAAAGACTTTACCCTCTTCACACCATCAAAAGAGCTACTTCTTGCAGCAGCCTTCAATGTCCTAGTCTGCAACGATCATCACTGTTACACCACTGGTAAAACAAAGAAATACTCCGAAATTTACAGGTGAATAACCAGAGCAGAGCTCATCAAGACGTCAACAATGAAATTTCCAGACATGTTAACCGAAAACATACATTAAAACCCAAATAAACAATCAAAAGAAAGGCCAAGATGATGTAATCTAACTAAAAAAGAGCGAGAAGAGGATTGTGTCATATAAAATATATTATAAATATGAATGAAAAAGAGTATACTAATCAAGCCCAACACCTGTGCACGTACTTTGAAGGGCAAGGTCAATGTCCAATGTACCACCACACCAAGTGCACAACTTACGTGAAAGCATTCATCACCTCTAGCTAGATTTGGTCAATTTTTTAGCTTCCCTTTCTCCATATATATATAAATATAAAGAAGTTATGAATCAATCCCCACTGTTTTTTAAGAGGTTTTGGATTAATATATCAATAAAAAAATCCTTGAAGTACAAAAAAAAAAGGGTATTTTGATTAAAAAAACAGAAATTAAATTTTAATTCATAAAAAAACAGCTTGATCAACACATATTTTGCAATAAAATAATAAATAGAAGCAATATACCTTTTGATTCATACTGATGAAGTGTGGGCTGGAACTGAGATTAAAAAAAAAAACTTTTCGAAGGCCAAATGACAGGGACGAGAAACCCTAGGCAGGGCTATGAGTATGCTGTTGCAGAGGATTAATGTTTCTGGTTTGTTTGTTTTATGTGTATAATAATGGAGGGAATATATAGAAAGGAGGGAATATTAATTAGTAAATTATATGTTACCAAATTAAATGATTAATATTTGACTGGTATCTACCCTTTCGTGCTATAGCTTAGGGCTTAACTCTTGCGGTTACTTTAATTTAATGTTAAATTCTTTTTATTTAAAAAAAATAAAGGGCCATTTTAGTGATTTAACAGGTTATTTTTTATAATTAAATTAGATGAAATCTGAAAATATATTTTGCTTATGATTCAATAAGTATTTTTATAGTTGTCAATACCGTTCCGGTCGTTCGATTGGAACGGAACGTTTTGGTTTTGGAGCGTTCCGGCATACCGTTTCAGTGCCGTACTGTTCATATATAATTAATTATATGTGTGTGTATATATATATATGAAAAAAATAATTTAACAAGCATAATTAAGATTTAAATTCTTTTTTATTTAAAATATTTTGGTATTTTTAAATTATTTTGATGTATAGATGTCAAAAATAATTTTTAAAAATAAAAAAATGGATTTTAAACCTGGAACGGAACCGAGACGTTCCAACCGGAATTTCCAGGACGGACCGGAATTAAAACTGAGATAAAAACAATGTTGTTTTATCTCGGTTTTTTGAACGGAACGGAACGAAATTAACAAGTATGGTTATTTTTGACTTATTGCAATAAATATTGATTAAAATATTTACGGAATCACCCATTAAATGAAGATTTCATGATATACCGTATTTGGAGGACAGATGCATGTAAACTCTACGGCCCAATAAGCTTGCAATTTGAATCAAATCATGCCCGGCCCATTATTTCTAGACCCAACGGAGCTATACCACTACGGCCCATGCTTCCCCCTATTTTATTTTATTTTCTTGCAAATTTTGTTTGATTTGGGTCATTTTACAAATAAAAAATATGATATAAAATATTTTTCAAAGATAATGTGGAGAGAAGGTGGAGAAGTGGTGGTGATAATGATGGTGGTGGTGGGAATTGATGGTGATGATGAAATGAAAGCGGTGATGATATTGATGGTGAAATAGAAAATAGTGGTGAGATGATGATAAGATGGAGGATATAATTGTGGTGGTGATGAAAGGGGAGGTGATGGTGGTTGAAATAGTTAGATGATATTGTAATTGAATTATTCTCTGTAGAATATTAAGTCGGCTAGTTCAGCAAGTTAATTCAGTTACTTGAAGTCAAAGTTTATTTTAAATCATTTTAAACATTGAACAAACTAAACTCGAGTAGATAGATAGATTGGTCTATAATTTGATTTATCTTATTAAACCCAATTAAACTCTATCAATCGGATCAGCTATAATTTTTATTTTTAAAAAGATAAATAAATTAAAACAACCTCACTTAAAATAAAATAAAATAAATAACTCGAATCTAGTAATTAGGATCATAATTATTGATTCCGTTCCGTTCCGGCCGGAATGTTCCGTTCACAAAACCGAGACAAAATGTCGTCGTTTTCGTGTTGGTTTTAATTCGGTCCGTTCTAGAAATCCCGGTCAAATTCCGGTCGGAACGCCTCGGTTCGGTTCCGAGCATGCTATTCGGGGTTCAAAATCTATTTTTTTTTAAAAAAAAAAAAATATTTTTGACATCTATACATCAAAATAATTTAAAAATACCAAAATATTTTAAATAAAAAAGAATTCAAATTTTAATTATGCTTATTAAATTAATTTTCATATAAATATATATAATTATATATAAACAATACAATAGCAAAGCAGGCTGAAACGTTCAAACCAGAACTTCAATCAAAAACAAGAAAGATGAACTGACAACTATTATCGGATTATAAACTGAGTGGAGTAGGATTATGTGGTTGCCGAGTCCGAGATGGAACAAAAGATTTCGTGCAACCTTAAGTGAATCAAACATCATTGAATATCTGACACGATTTGTTAGAATATGGATGAATGCATGAACATGGAATGAAATGGATTTATCACAGAACAAACAGAATCCCTCGTGGCCCACTTGCATGAACATTCATTGAATTTCACGATTTCTTGTTCGCATATTTCAAGACTCTGAATCTGAAACCCCAACTTGCCTGCGCCTTTGCTTGACATTCTCCACCAGCAACTATATACATTGAACCTCCTTTCCCATCTTTCTCGTATAAACAAGCACCTCCTCCATTTTCGATCATCTCCAAATCACTCTGAAAGAAAATGGCGATGCCAAGTTTCACAGAGGAGCTGTGCCTCTCTTTCGCAATCTTTCTCTTTGCGTGTCTCTATCTTTTCCTGGTAGTTCTGGAGTCTTCATGGAGCAATAGTGCAGCAACTTGGCTGCCTCAAGACTGTTTCTTTCCATCTTCACTCTCACAAAAAGAATGGCATCAGTGAGTGACTGCTTCGGACAGAGAGAGAGCAAAAAATGGAATGGAAACAAGATCCCCGGATCTCTTTCTTCTCTTTGTGGTCATATAATTAACTACTATGCAGGCATAATTAAGTTGGGTGAATGGCAAGAGTGGGAATATGTATGTAACAATTTGCAGATCATATGTTCAATTTTCTATGCTAGAATGTAATCGTCGGGCTTGGCTATTCTAATGATTGTGTTGCAAGGAGATCGAGAACTTTGAATTAGAGACCTTTTCATGGTGACTGTGAACTCTCTTGCTCGTTGATTTCATTATCTTTTCATTGCGTGGCCATGAATGTAGGAAGTCTCTGCTTGAGGAGCATATTCCATTAGACCTTCATCGAGGTGAACTGTAAAGGAGATAAGACGTCAAACATTAGCTGTTAGAATGCACTAAAAGAGCCCTAAGAAAATGGAGGAATAAGCCAAGTAATCATCAACCAAAATAACTAATTTTTTTCTTCATTTTTTTGCCATATTTAGTCCTCTCCTCCCCCATTTCTGCTCCTTTGTTAGGGACTCCATTTCTCTATCCAAGAATCTTCCTCTGATAGCCAGGATGTTGTTAACGTAACAAAAATATACGAAAGGAGAGAAGATCCCTGATAAGGTGAATCCATGGGAAGCTGTGTTTCCACACCTGCAAAACTAGTTCATATCATCTCCAAGAGATCATTCCACGATGCCCGTAAACCGCTACCCTCGCCGGATCAGAACGATTCGGTGGTACAAACGCCAAGAGCTCTTCAGATAGCATCAGTGATCAAGGATCCTACAGGTCAAAACATTCATGAAAAATATACATTTGGAAAAGAATTAGGGAGGGGTGAATTTGGGATCACGTACCGGTGTTTTGACATCAAAACAGGTGAAAAATATGCGTGCAAGACCATATCTAAATCCAAACTGAAGTCAGAAATTGATGTGGAGGATGTTAGAAGAGAGGTGGAGATCATGAGGCATTTGCCTAAACATCCTAATATTGTGAGCTTCAGGGAGGCGTACGAGGATGGAGATGCTGTTCATCTTGTTATGGAACTTTGTGAGGGAGGTGAGCTTTTTGATAGGATCGTTTCAAAAGGGCATTACTCTGAGCGTGCCGCAGCGATGGTTACCAAGACCATTCTGGAGATTGTCAAGGTAGAGTTATTTTGTGGATTCGGTATTATGTGTTATGGAAATGATAAACATGATTCATGATCTCAAGGCTAACGTTTCTTTCTTGTCTACTTTGGTCGGAGGCCTTAATTTTTCATACATTCCATCTATAATTTTAGATGCTGCAGATCATTTAAAGATTGATCATTTCAAAATTATCATGATCATGATTCTAAAGTGCTTCAATTGAGATATAAATCGAGATCGAGATCGAGATCGAACGTTTTGGATTCAAGATACTTTGGAATAAACAGCTATGTTCTTGAGAGATTTGGATGTTTTTCCCCAAGGAAAATAATAATTTCTATGCTGGTACTCCTTGCAGGTATGCCATGATCATGGAGTGATACACCGGGACCTAAAGCCAGAAAATTTCTTATTTGCAGATGCAAGTGAAAGCTCCCAATTAAAAGCAATTGATTTTGGCCTCTCCATATTCTTCGAACCAGGTACATCTTCTGCATTTCCTGTTCTTGCCACCATTACATTACTGGATGGTACTTGTTCCAACTTTTGAGTTGCGAAATCTGTCTGCGGCAGGCCAGCGTTTCAGGGAAATTGTTGGAAGTCCATATTACATGGCTCCAGAGATTTTGAGAAGAAACTACGGGCCAGAAGTTGATGTGTGGAGCACAGGTGTTATCCTTTATATCTTGCTTTGTGGAGTCCCTCCATTTTGGGCAGGTAAACTTGTTCATCATCATCATCAAAATGTAATCCTCGTATTTCTGTCGAAACGACTGAAACCGTGTTCCTTGAGTTCATGAAAGAAGCTCGCAAAACTTTCCTTCTCCTGTAAATGAATTCTTAGTGTTGAATTCCGGTTATGGCTTCTACAGAAACAGAGGAAGGGATTGCGCACGCAATTGTCCGCGGTGAAATAGATTTCACAAGGGATCCTTGGCCTAAAGTTTCAGAGGAAGGAAAAGATCTAGTGAAGAAGATGCTTGATCAAAATCCTTACAACCGATTAACAGTTGAAGAAGTTCTTGGTTAGCAGCCTTTACATCATAAAAACATGGAAGTAACTTGCTTGAAATACAAACTAACTAGTCTTCTTCTTTCATGTCATGTGAAGAAAATCCATGGATACAAAATGCAAGTGATGTCCCTGATATCTCTCTCGGAGAAAATGTGAGAACAAAGATTAAGCAATTTTCCTTGATGAACAAGTTCAAGAAGAGAGCTCTCAGGGTAAGTTTTTGCCTTGATCCTTAAATCCCTCTAGGGAGTGATTATATCTTCTGATCAAGCTCGGTCCTTCTTTCAGGTGGTAGCAGACATCTTGCCGGACGACCAAGTAGATAAAATCAAACAAATGTTCCATATGATGGACACAGATCAAAATGGAGATTTGTCATTTCAAGAACTGAAAGATGGCCTGAACAAGTTCGGACACTACGTTCCTGATCCTGATGTGAAGCTATTAATGGATGCTGTGAGTTATCACTCTGCTTCTGCTCGTGTTTTTTGTCTTTAAACTGATGTCTTTTGAAGATTATGACATTCGAAAACAACTTTCCTTCTGTTCAATCCCTGTCTTATAAAGGCGGATGCTGACGGCAATGGATCGTTAAGCTGCGAAGAGTTCGTGGCAATGTCTGTTCATCTGAAAAGAATCGGCAGTGATAAGCATCTCACTCAAGCATTTAGATTCTTCGACAAGGACCAAAATGGATTTATAGAGTTTGACGAACTGAGAGAAGCCATGTCAAATGATGATCTAGGTCCAAACAACGAGCAAGTGATCAGAGACATCATATTTGATGTTGATCTAGATAAGGTAATTCACAACTCACAAGTCCTCACATTCTTGGAATCTCCTACCCGATCTAGCTACTATAACAATCTTTTCTTTATTAGATTAACAATGGTTTTGTCCCATTCTTCTTCTTTTTTTCAGGATGGTCGGATCAGTTACAATGAATTCAAGGCAATGATGAAAAGTGGTTTGGATTGGAAAATGGGTTCTCGTCAATATTCAAGAGCAATGATGAAAGCACTTAGCATTAACCTGCTAAAAAATGAATCCAAGCAACTGAAGTAAATTCTCATGATCGATGTACAACATTCAACATGAACAGAAAATGTTTATTATTTCCTGAGAAACAATAAAGATTTGAGTGAAAAATGAATAAGAATCATGCCATTGAAACAAATTCATATGAGCTACCCTAAACATGAACTAAAAATGTTTTTAGTTTCCTCAGGAAACAGTGAAGACTTGAGGACAAATGAGTGTGGATCATGCATCACCAGAATGCTATAATTGTTTGGCTGGTTCACATTAGCTGCCTCCCCTTCTTTTCCTTCTTCATTCGAGGGGATGAGTGTATAATTAGGTGCATTTGTTTGATTTTAATTAAAAACTCTTCCTTTTTCTTTTCTTTTCTATTCATCTATGTAGAAGTTGAACTTAAATCTCAAGTTATGTTACCACATTTGGTTATGATAAGATCAATGGCTGAAATAAACCAGCGGAAGAGCCAATTAAGATCCACAAATGCAAGCGATGACGCACTGAAGACCTCACAAACATCCGAGCAGCCAGTAGCCAATGCTTTCAAAATTCATGGCCGCAGAATAGACATGATCACCATATAACAATGAATTATATCTGAACTTTGTTTCTTGGATCTTATTCATTGCTTAATTCGTTGATATTTGCATGAAATATTAAAGAATAATACAAATCATATTTTAAAATCTCACCTAATAATTTAAGTTTTTAGATGAGATGATTCATTAACATGATATCAAAATCTTGTTGACCTCGCGATGACAAATTTGAATCTCATGATTTTTATTTTATTTGATAAAAATCAATCATAAAATAGCACGGACATGTATGTAAATTTTAAGCTCAAAAAATTCACTTGAAGGAGCGTGTTTGAAAATAATATATATCATATCCTATGATATTTATAACTGAAATAGAACTAGACCCTTGCAAGAACCCAAATTGTTCAACACCATCATTTTGGAAGTTCAACCAACGCAAAATACCACACCACTATTCAATGGATTTATAAAAGAACAAATAGCGTGGGCTCTGAGACAAGGGAAGAGAAGAACGAAGTTCAAAGCAAAGTCCACTGAAGCTTCAGTTTTTCTATTTCACAAATGAGTTAATTTGCATTCACAGATGAACATTTCCTGTACATATATATATATATATATATAATTACCAGCAACAGAAGCAAATTGCCGGGTCAGTATGTTAATAGAAAAGGATAGATAACTATATACAGTACACCAAACATGGCGCTTGCCTCAAAACCTCACAAGGATTCCAATCAGAAGCTTTTCATAATTCTTCCAATCCTCTGGAAAGGATGAGCCATCAAACCATAAATAGAAAGAATCCGCTGCAATTCCCATTCTTTCAACTTGCTTGGAGAGTACTTATTCCAAGAAGGTTCCGATGTCCACAGACATGGGTTTAGAAGTTTAAATGGCTGTGGCAGCATACCCAGCATGTGGAAGCAGCTTGGAACTGGAACCGGAATATTAATCATCTCCATTTTTGCTGGAACCACCAGTTTTACCACCCTTTCCCTTGCTGCCTTTCCCTTTGCTGACAACGGCATTTTTTGAGCTCGTGGTCTTGCTACAAGCACCATGAGAGTCCACATCTGCTAGGCCATTCTCTAATGCTCTGACCAGGTTCTCGAAATAATTTTTTGTCACACTGTTGCAAGTGGGTGTATAAAGAGAGGCTTTAATGCTAGTATTATAATTGCAGCTATACCTGAATGCTTAAACAAATTTAAAAGAGGAGATAAATCTTTAATGTGCACAAGGACATTTAAAAAACCTATTGGCCAGGAAGCAAAATAAAGCACTAGGCGATGGAACTCATTATACATGAACTCGCTCACTAAGCTTTGCAATCATCTCACTTTCTCAAGCTATTTCAGATGCATGCAAGAACTACCCTCCTAATTACACATCCCGGTCCGTGAATAAAAAAGGAAACAATTTCACGGATTAAATCTATATTTTATAGATCATAAAAGTAGTTATAATGTTATAGAAGTTTTGGACAAAAAAGTCCATATATCAATTACGCATGTACACATGGAAATTATAAAAGTGAAGTATAAACAACTGTTAACCATCCCCTTCCGTAAGCCTTCTAGCTATGCAGTTGATGTTTTTTGAGGCCAGGACAGCTTACAAGCATAACCAATGCATATGCAGCAATGTTTATCTTCTCACAAAAAGGATAGAATGTTCCATGGGCCAAAATAATTAACCCCTGAACGAGCTAAACCTATATACCTTGCACCACAGAAGATATAAATTAAAGGTCAGCAAATAATTTGCTACAATACCTGGTCAGCCCAGCTAACTTGGTCCGGAACTCATCAAATTCTTTTGATGGGCCATCAGCAGCAATAAACTGTTGCAATTCCTTCTCTGCACATTGATGAAGCCGTTCCAAACCAGACTCAGCCTCACCTGCACAGAATGACAAGATTATTCTATTTACTATGGTGCCCATAAGGAGCCAATAGATAAACGCAAAGTAGTCTTTGTCTATTTTTTTTTATCTAGCTTGGTTTGAATAATCACAGACTCAACTTGGACCCACAAACATGGACCCCGCCTCTCTTATGGGAAGGGATGCATGCTGTTAGGCTACAAGTCTCACACAGTCACTCAGTAAATAATTAATCATATGCATACCTTGCAAGTACTCAAAAAACTGTCTCTTGGCTTGCTCATGCTCATGTAGATAAAACCCATACGCATAGGTCCATTTCAGAACTCGCCTGCATTCAACTATCTACAAGTACAGAGAAAATAAAAATACAATATAGGTCTTTACTCCCCTTTATTCCAGTAAGCCCCCCCTCCCAATAAAAAAAAAAGGAAAAAAAAAACTACTCCCACAACAGAAGCAAAACTCCTATGACAACTCACCTGCAGCCAGGCTTCTGTTATGAACTTCAGCTGAGACTCAGGTGTGCAATGGATGTCACTAAGCTTCTCAAGCTGGAAAATTCAAGAAATCATGAAGTTAAAGGAACTCTGACATCTTTCAGTAGTTAGCTAAATGATACAGAATATTTGTCAAAAAAACAGCACGTATAAGAAATAGTATGAACAAGAAACGTACATGTACAGTCTGCATTTGATGTAAATCTGCAAGAGCTTTTTGCCTTGACTGCCACATGAAAACAAAACAATTAACTCAGTCCAGGCACAGGACAGCCAAAACTTGCAGGAAACCAGAAAAATTGACAAATTTAACTTTAAAGAAAACCGAAACATTCAAAAAAAATTTAAACTAATTGCAGTGTGGGCAAATAAGCATTTAAAAGCACCAAAAGAAAGTAGGGAGATTAACACGATCATCCATAAAGAAAGCAAATTAACAATTACAACACCAGAAACCTATCATAGAAATGAGCTGAAACTTTAACATGGGAAAATAACTACATAATAAATAAGCTGTAACTTGACATAAATAGCAATAAGTTCACAAAACTTTAGCATACCGACTGATTGCTTGCCCATCGTTCATAATAATGGGTGTATCTCTCCAAAGAATTTTTTGCCATTTCTCGCCTCCTCTCTGACTCATCATACTACAAGCAACAATATGAATTTCAAGAATGACCACAATACATGAGGTAGATCTAATATAACAGACAATATTAGACTTACTGCTCCCTCTTGCTTGGCTGCCTCGTATCTGTTACAAGCATAGAAACCACCTGTCCTCTCACCATGATCTGACCATGCACCAAGGCACAGCCTGCATTTACCCATTGAGGTAAGACAAAACTTCATCCCAGGGATAATCAATTTTCAAAGGTTTTGACAACAAAATTCAGAACTTACCAACAGAACTCAAATTTGCAGGGTGGGGTGCATGTCATGTGCATGCACCCTTGGTTTTTTTCAATCGGTCGCTTGCATTTTGGACAAGGTTTGGAATTAGCAAGTATCCTGAATGTAATAAAAAAATATAAAATCAGCATAAAGCAGCACAGGTTATTAATGTAGTAATTATTTATACATCATGTTCTTACAGCTCTGCACGTGTGTGTGTGTGATGACATTTATCATCATTATCAATAAAGGGAACAAATTAGTATCTATCATAGCATAATCACATTATATAATTTTTTATGCATAATTAGATTTTCTACCAGTTCATGTTTTCAGACTCGGCGCTGTTCTTCAAAATCCACTTTGTCACTGTTCCACAGTCCACTGGACGATGAGCTTCCTCTACACACTGCAATTATAGAACAGCATGACAGCTAATTTCTACCAATCACTACATGACAGCTAATTTGTACAGAATCAAATACGGTGACACTCTCAACACGAAGATTATGCTCACATTCCAGCAAAAGTTATGTGAGCAGAGGCAGGAAACATCAAAACTTCCACTACCAGCAGCAAAATCAATTGCATACTCGCATCCTGGAGCAGGACACCACTTGGTCTGAAAGTAAGCAAATTGATGGAGAAAAGGATAGGGTGTTAGAATTTAATATTTTTTTTCTAGATCACAGCAGATATTATTAATGAAAAGAAGAAATATGCAGAAATGGTTGGGAGAAGATGCTGTCCTCCAATCCAAGTAACAGATAACAAAACTATGATAATAAAGCATCCCAATATTGCTGATTGCCAGCTACAGAAACACGTCTAGAAGAACTTGAAGCATGACACTATAATGAAGTAAGAAACACTATTCTGTCCCACATCTACTGTGCAGACATAAACTGATCCTTGAAAATCCTAGCATCCCTCACTAACCAAATACACCAAACGATTGCAAAGACTGCACAACACCGTAAAGGTGGCCAGGATATTGGACAACTCATGAACGGGAAATGGGGGGCAGAATGAATTGTACAGTAATGTATGGTAATCATTGAGTCATGGTGAAAGAAGGGATGACCCAACTCACTGTAAGTGAAAACTTCAAACAGGTAACATATACAGAAACAAGATATCGAGGTTCCATAACCTGGGCACACCTTTCTGTTGTCTTCAATATAGGACCTAAGGAGGTACCGGGAGTATTTCTCCTTATCTCCACCAGGTGCTAACAAATTGATCATGTCTTGACCAACAGCAGCTTGACAAGATGGATCAGGGCATCTTAGCATCAAACATCCAGGACCATCATTAATGGTTGTGCTAATGTAACCTGCCATGGTGAGCAAAAGATAGACAAAATCAATAATGACCAATTGGAAGGCATGGAAAAAGCTAAAAGTAATCAAAATAGTAATGAAATGTTCAAGTTTATCAACTGCACACATGTTCCAGAAGACAAAGTAATAAAAAAGATATATGCAAAACTTGCTGCAATCAAAGCAAGTTCTTTTCTAACAAAGTAATAATATATTAAAGGGGAAACAAAAGAACAAGAATAGCAGACAGATATACACTGCACAAAGTACACGATAATAGACAACAGATCCAAACATAACAAGACCAAAGTATTTACATTGTTCTTTGATGGGAAAACAGAGAGCGAGAGCAACATGGAGTAATGAACCCTTCAATTTTGTGTCAGAAATATTTTTATAAGATGAAAGGGAAGAACTGGAGGAGATTGGAGGGTTTTCCATAACCCCTGCCTCTGGATTGTAAAATATTCCAATATTGCAAAACTGGAGTGTTAACAAGGGAAGAAATTGAGTTCATAATTTTACAACTCTACTTTTTCCAATTTTAATCAATCAACCCTCTCCACTCTTTAGGCTTTTGAAATTGAACTTCCATATACATCCTATCACTAAACAGGGTGACAGTACATTAAGTTCCTCAAAATTTTAACTAAGGGGAGGATCATTATTTTCCACCTTTACTTTCCCTGCTATACGCATTCTTCCTCTACTTCTTTCAAAACTAAGTGTTAAATTCAGCAAAACATCATAGCATGTACTGTTGGAACGAAGCATAAGAAAGGAGTCCACGCAAAAAGCTTTGCATAACACAGATAAGTTGATCCATAACTGAAATTTAAATCTCACCATGAAGCTTCACCATCCCCTCTTCCCACCCAAACAACTAATAAATAATGAAGGGGAAAAAAAGGAAAGAAAATAACCTGACCAGCATGTATTACAGAAAGGATGGCCACAAGCAGCAGAAATAATCTTATCACATGGGAAGGTATCATAGCAAATTCCACAAGTAAGCTGGCCATAAAAGCAACCAGTGTGAGTAGCAGACACACAAACAGTGGCAACAACAAAGCTGTAGAAATCAATTCAGAACACGCATATTCTTTTAACTAAAGCACTTACTTCTCGAGCATTAGAAAGCTGAACTACTTGCTTGTCTAGCAAGCCAACAGATTTCCGGACAGCATCTTCATCTGCAAACCATGCATCATGCACTTTGCTAATACTCCTGCAACACTGAATCTCATAAGAACACCAAGATAAAAGAAGCATTTCATCGGTAACAAATTTACATTTGAGGAAGCAATATGCAGAAGTTTTCATAATTATTTTCCAAGGGTAATTCATAGTTCACATGCTGTGAAGCAATTGTCTACACCCTAACAAACTAACCATGAAAACAGAAAAAACAAGAAAAGGCCTGCTAACTTACCAATTATAATGTCGGAGTAAGATACTTGCCGCAACTCTTGATATGGAAAGGACAGTAGACACTCTTGTTATGTCATCTTCTTGACGATGAAGTATATCTTCTTCCTTCAAGACTGTATAGCTTTTCTGAAACAGAAAACATGAAAAATAAAGCCTAGCTAGTTGAATCAAGATCCTTGGTAACTTTCTATGGTTGAGCTAAGTTGGTCAGTGAAAAAAAATATAAAAAAATGGAAACATAACTCCAAGATCAAGAAATGTGTAACATTATAGAATTAATTTAAAACCATATTAATTTCACACAAATTTGGGGTTAAGGAAAACAAATAACCAAATCCTCAGTTTCTGTAGTGAGGAAAAGCAATAAAAGAAAAGAACAAGGGAGTAGAAAATGAAACACGAAGAGAAACATCCTAGCTCTTGGTATAACACTTAGAATCGGTTATGCTCATTCATTTACGATTCCAAAACCAAATTGTTACATAAGACCAAATCACAACTTTCTTCCCATTTTTAAATTAGCCAGAAAACAAAAGCGTGTCTAAAGAGGCTCCCCTACTCCTAAATCAATATTTAGTAAAGTACAAAATCGCAACCAAACCAAATACCACAATGTGGCTTAAGCATAATGAGCTCACTATTCATACTTAATCACCAAGGCTAATAAGTTATATGGTCCACTTCCGCATCTCTTCCATGAAATTTAAGCAAAAAGGTACCTCAAATGTATTCATTTCTCAAGTCTTAAATAGTATCTTTGGCTAGGTGCAAGTTTCCCCTATTATAACCAAAAATCATGGGGCGAAATTGTTTATCAAATATTTATATTATCCTCATAAAATCAAAACTCAGCTAATTTAACGGAATGATTTCTGTATCCTCTCATCAATGCACATCCCTTCATTCACCCATTCCCTGTATTTCCCTCAAATTTCCTCTTCAATCAAACAGACCCTGAGCAAAGAAACATGAAAACACAGCCTCAACTGCAGCATTCCTCCACTATCACAACCCCAAAACCCAAAGTCCCTAAAAATACAAGTAATCCAATATTTATTTCTTGGTCCCGTAAAATTATCCTACCTAAACCTACACGTCATCATGAGTACTACAAAGCAATTAACTTCAGCACTAAGAACCCACGCACTTAAAATCCCCAAAATTATTTGCTTAAAATCACTTATCTTTCTAATCCCATCATCACTCCTCAATTCCCACCAAATTATCTTCACCAAATTATCTTTACCAAACCTACACATCACCTCAACCCCAGTAAAGCAATTAACTTTTAACACTTAAAATCTTAAAAAAAAAATCACTAATTACTCCTTATTCACCACCTATTTATCTTAACCCCGAAACCCATCACCACAATTCAATCAAAGCAGTAAACTTTATCTCTAAAATCACCAAAATCAAAATTCAAAGATTGCCTGAGAGCGGAAGGACAAGTCATCGGGATCATCAACAGCTTCAGCCATGAAATCATAGTCAGGACCATCATCACCTTCATCATTATCATAATAATCACCATCACTGTCATAATCATCTTCCATTTCACCACTAAAGAAACCATCATCAACTGATTCGACATCATTCGCGTCCATCATATCATCCTCCGAATCCATCCCTACAGACAGACCCCAGAAAATTTTGGGATTTGGGGGATCAGAGAAGAGAAACGGGGAGGATAGAACTATAGAAGAGCTTGAAGTTATTAAAATAAATCTGTTCTATCAAATTAAGAAATTCAATTATGGAGAGAAAAGGAAGAGAACGTGGAGTAACAAGTAGATATGAAAGTTGATTATGGAGTCGGTGACTTATAACTGGAAGCAAAAGTGGCGTGATTGTCATATATGGGAAATAAAATTTGCTAATACACTCAAGAACATTGCTATTTAAGTATCACCGACCGGTCAACCGGACACATTTTAATTTAATTTTAACATTTAAGAAAGAACAAAAAAAAAAAAAATTGTTTTTTGTTGCAAGAGAAAGTAAAGAACAAAAGGAGTTCACAAGATTTAATTTGTTTTGACAAGGATTGCTGATCACCCTAGTTTTTTCATACGTAACACAATGTCAATCCTCTCTTTTTTTAAATTTAGATTATAATTTTAGCTAATTTTTTGTTTTTTTCAGTTTATAGGAAGTCTCATACTTCTATGTCTTGTAGCAAGAAAAAACATTGATTACCTGCAAGGTTGTGGCTCAGTGGTTGTAAGGGTGCACCCTCTTCCATTAGAACATGGTTTGAGTCCCAGTGAGAGTGGGGTTGGAGGGTTCCTCCCCTTGTATCCCCCTGAGTTCATCCTTATGGGGTACGTTTGTCATCCTGCGGTGCCTTACATGCTCGCTGAGCTTGCAGAATGTTTAGTGGACCTGAGGAATAATCGAGGTGTTCGTAAACTGACCCGGACACATCGGTCACAAAAAATAAACATTGATAGGAATAACAAACGGTTTATTTTTGTATTTTAAATGTGTTTTAATAATTTTTATTATTTTTGAAAATTAATAATTTCTTAATGTATTATTGTAAAAAATAAACTGTGAAAATTAAAAATTAATAATTTATATGTTTTTTCAAATAATAAAAAAAAAAAGCAATTTCCCACTATCACTTCTCTTCTACTAGGACAATAGGCATTATCATCCACCATGCACAATAATGCTTGAAATTTACAAACCCTGATCAAGAGGTTCTTTGCTTTGACTTTTGAAGAAGAGTAGATAAAAAGTCCTCATCCTGGTCCAAATTGGGCATAGAAGAGGCTTTCAAACAGTCAAGGGGGCACCATACCTTCATTGCTATTAAAAATATATTTAAATATTTTTTTTATTTTTAAAATTAACACGTCGAAATTATTAAAAATATATTAATTTAATTCTTTTCTATATCAAATACATTTTGTACGTACCATGGATTGCATGTCATGCTGATTTATTTATTTATTTATTTTGTAAATTCAAAATCACTGTCTGCATTTTCCAATATCATATCGTTTTCAGGTGTGGTCTGCGTCAGGAAAAACAATTTATTGATGTTTTGGGAGTATAGTGGTAGTTATTTTTTAAAATATTTTTTGTTCAGAAATATATCAAAATAATATTTTTTTAAAAATTGATATCTGATTAAAAAACCGGGAAAAAATAATCTAAAATAAAAATAAGAAATTTTTAATTTTTTTCAAAAATATTTTTATAATGTAAGGCCAAGCATCCCTTTAAAAAACAATATTAACTGTCAGATATTAATTTTTGCCTCATATCGTATTATCTTCATGAATCATCATCATCATCATCCACTTGCTTTGCAGATATCTACGCAATTTTTTTATTATTGTGGTGGTGGTGGTGTTTATTACTCTCTTTTTTCTGTGCTGGGTTACTTGGCCACGTTCAGTAGAGTTCTTTAAACGATATAAAACACACCTGAACTAAATTCAATGAGGACGTCGTCGTTGTGTATCATCAATGGTGATCACAGCATTACAGGTTGATTTATTTATATTGGAGAGAAGTATGATTTCCCAAGTTCTCTGCTCAAAAGAGTTTAATTGGTTTTATTTATTGGATTTGAGAGAACCTACTCGAAAACGTATTTTATAAATCAAAGACCGAGCAAAACTCATTTATCCAGCCTCTTATAATATATACATGTTTTGACTCGAACTCGGATTTACGGTATATATAGAAAGTTATACCATCAAGCCACACCACGTCACGCCCTCAGGAACAGAGTTTCTGCAGGAAAACCAGAAAATGATGAGCGGAACAAGACGGGATGATAAAGAAGAAAATCTTATGAATAGGAAAATGTAGAGCAATGTCACGGTGTTTAGGATCTGTATAGTAGATATTAAGTTTAAGTTAGGGTGTGTATCTTTTATAAGAACTTGAGATAATTAGAGTTTTATAGTCTCATGAAATACGTGTTTAGAGCGTGGTTTGCTCGTATAAAAAAAAGTTTAAAAAAAAGGATTGAAACTTCAAGCCAAGTGAGTTCTCATGACCCAGGTTCGTGATCATGGATAATACTTTGTTTTGTTGCAGAGAAATGAATTTCGAACAACAACATGAGTGATATTGACGTGTTCATGGCCTTTACCGACCACGAAGCCACATATGTCGCATGATGGAGGTGAAATTATGAAGGCAAAACAACGATGATCATGCGCGACAAGAGATCATTTTGCATGGATGCCATGCTTTCACCATCGGAAAACCATATATATATATATATATATATATATATATATACTAGCTATATTACCCGCGCGTTGCTGCGGGTATTTTTTTTATATAATTTAACATAATTAAATAAAAAACGATAAATTTATATGATATAATTACAAAAATTATAGCTTATGAGATAAAATGTATAAATTTTTAAGTACAGTTTGTTATGCAAGCATAAATAATATTTTTTAGAATAAAGATACAACGTTATAAAAGATCATAAAAGAGCGTGAATTATATAACATGCGGATCATTGAAAAAAAGACGTATGTTGACATGATGAACGAAGCCAAAACCTTTCTTTAAAATGTGACATTTAATTCCCCTGCTAATTAAATCAAAGACTAAAAAAAGTAGATAAAATTTAATAAAAGAGAAAATAAAAAAATATAATAGATGCTAAAACAAAAATAAAAATTATTAAATGATTATTAAGGAAAATACAATAAGGAAAAAATACAAAAAAAGCCAAAAAAAAAAAAGAAGAAGAAACAAAAAAAGGAGCTGTAATCATAAAATAAAAATAAAAAAAATAAAATGAAGGGAAAAAATTAGGAAAGAAAAAAAGAAAAGAAGGAGCAGTAAAATAAATAAAAAATCAAAAAAAAGAAACATAGTTGAAATCCACGGTATAATGTGAGAGGAACACAGTGAAAATGACACGCCGATTACATGTTTTGTAATATATATATACACACACACACGTAAGAGATAAGATAGTGTAAATTCTAAGATATCTAGGCTTTGGGAATCCAGGGAAAGCATCGTCTTCCCGATCGAGACCCCATTGACAAGCATCCTGCATTTCATGCATGCAATCTAGTCTCTAGATAGCAAGAGACGAAGATGCCTTGTTTGGTCGAGCAGTTCATTCCTCTTGTTGAAAATAATAAGTATTGTTTAAGTTGTTTTTGAAAAAATATTTATTTAAAAATATATTAAAATAATATTTATTTTTATTTTTTAAAAATTATTTTCAATATTAATACATCAAAACAATTTAAAAGAACAAAAAAAAATTAAAAAACTTGTCAAACACCCCTATAATTTCAAAATAAAAGGTAGAAGACAAGTGTCAGTAATTGTGTTCGAGGGTGATATCTCACCTTCCAAACACACTCTGATTTTTCTCGATTTTTTTTTGTTATGGTTAGAGTAATTCAACTCATGGTTTAATACTTGAATTACGAGTGTGTATGGTTGAACATTTTTTTATTTTAATCTAAATTATTATTTTGTTCAAATTATTTTTATAAAAATAAAATAAAAATATTTTTCGATATATTTTTGAGTAAAATAACAACTTCCAAAGCCCTCCTGCATGTTGCTTGCTGGATAAAGAAAAAAATCATTATTATTTTATTTTATTTTTAATATAAACACATTAAAATTATTGAAAATACATAACAAATTATTAATTTAAATTGCTTTTTTATATATATAAAAACAATGTAAAACGGTTTGAATAGCAATATTATATGTTTAGGAATATGACTAAAATTATTTTTGAAAATGTTTTTTAGAAATATATAAAAATAATATTTTTTATTTTAAAAAATATTTTGATAAATAATGTTAGAATAACAACAATATTTAATTTAAAATAAAAATATTTTTTTAAATATTTTGAAACATAAAAACAATCAGTAGGTTATAAACTCATAATTCATTAAACCCTGCATTTCACGCGCCTTGAAAGCATAATCTTTCTTTCCTGCCACGGCTTTCTGCTTATCTTGTGACAGAAAAGCAAACTCGAGCTAATAGCGCGTGGTAGGCACATTTAATTATAGAAGCTTTTATTAAATTCCAAGAATTAAGGATGAATAAACTAACCGAAATTGATCTAAAACTAACTAAATTGATTCTCATGTTGGGATTTTTAAATAATTTTATTTTTATTTTTCAATTTTTCTTTCAGATTTTATAAATAAAAAACAAGTCAAATCAAACTAAACCAAAAATTCATTGTAAATTAAAAGTCAAATAAATCAAAACATGTCAAAAATAGCCTAACCTAGAACACGGTGTCGAAACAAACCAGAAAGCGAGTACGTAAAAATTATGTACGCTAGGAGTTAAGGAGTTAAGTTGGTTTTGTCCCGTGATGATTTGTTGGTCTTTTGCTTGATTCTTATCTGAAAGCCACGTGGATAACATCGGTGCGCACATGGCAAAAAACTGTGAATAAAATAAAGAAACTCTCTAATCTCACTGGCAGGTCACCATTGTGGTAGTTCCTCGCTCCACCTTCAAGACAACTATTCTTTTTTTTCCTTTGTTTTTAAGGAGCCTTTTTCACGAATTGAGATTATATTTACTTGTTATAAGTATAATTATCCATATTAAAATTAAGAGAGTGTATTGATATTTTAGAAAAAGATACTCTGAAAAATATATACGTTAGAAAATAAATATAGTGAATCTAGAACTAATAATTAATATTAATGAATATTTTTACATACTATTAATGAATATCAAATACATCTTATATATAATTAATATTTATGAAAAGAGGCACTTCATTATAAGATTTTTATATACTTAAAAATGTTGAGAGATGAATATTATTGACCTTGATATTATACAAGAATAAACAAATGAAGTTTTGTGGACCAAAATCACGGCTATAAAGATAATTGGTCGAATTTAAAAATATTGAGTCTAATAATTCTTTAAATTTATGTGTTATCGAGCTTAGAACATAGCTGAATCTAAAATATAAATCTAATACCTCACTAAATAAATATATACTTAAACTCAAAGTCCAGCTAAGTTTAAAAATATTAAATTTAATAGCATATATATATATATAATCTTAACAACTTTGGAAGCATACGTCAACGAAAAAAATAGCAATTTGATGCCTTTACAAATAATGATTTATATTTTTTAAAGCATCTTAGGCCCGTTTGTTTGCTTGGAAAGTGGTTTCTTTTAAAAATAAATTCAGGAAAGTGAATTTTGATGTTTGATGATTTTATGGAAAATGAACTGGAAAACACTTTCCATTATTTGTTTGTGTTATGGAAAATGAACTGGAAAATAATTTATTAATAAATTAATTTTTTTTTCAAGTTTATTAAAATAATGAGGAATAAATCTTACAAATTAAAAGGTTGAATGAGAATGAAATTGAAAAAAAATTAATTTCATAAATTATCTCAAATAAAATAAATAATAATCAAAATAATAGAGATCAAATCTAAAAAATTAAAAAAAATGAAAGGTGAATAAATTAAAATAATAATTAACATTTCATAAATTATTTCAAATAAAATAAGTAACAATAAAAAAATGAGGACCAAATTTGATAGATAAAAAAATTCAATAAAAAAATGATAAGAAAAAAGCAAATAACAATTATAAAAATAAGGACCAAAATTAATATAAAAATTAAATTTTAAGAGATGGAATTGAAAAATAAATATTCAAAACAAATTATATATAGCAATCAAAAGTTTGAGAATCAAATTTGATATAATTAGCAAATAATGTCATTTTTAATTTTTCACAACTTCGGAAAGTGTTTTCGCTCAAATTTTCCGGAAAACACTTTCACGAAAACCAAATAAATTTTTCTTTAACTGGACAGTATTTTTCGTTGACCAACTTTCTTAATAACAAACAAACATGGAAAATTTGAAAAATAATTTTTCAAAAATCACTTTCTAGAAAACAAACACAACTGCAATCGCAAATGCAAGCAGCCATAATTAGTTTTTCAAGTCATTGGTCTGTCATTTTTTCCAAGTAACCAACCATAATTTTCAGACAAACTCGATGTGTTTTTGTTTTATTCAAATGTTATATTCGGATAGAGAATATAACTTACGTGTCAAAACTTGCTGTCACGTTTTTCTTGCACTGTCTCGCTGTCGAGTCTAATTTTCTCAATTTCCTCTCCAAACTTTTCTGAAAAATCTCAACATTCAGACTTTCCCGTGGATTCTCAGTGCTCAATCGCAAAACCCGAAAGGCCAAACCACACGTTGCCTTTGCTTGCTTTCGCCTGCATGATCTTGATTTGATTAGATTTGATTCTGGCCATTTAGACTAATTGAAAGCATTAACTTCATTTCCTTACTATTCCTTTTTTTAATCCTCCAATTTGTTTGCTTAATCACTGTTTCATCACCTACCACGAGCCTTCTTTTTAGTTTATTGGAATTTATTTTGACGGGTGGTTTTTAATTGATTGAAAGAGAGGAAAATGACGATCCAGTCTTCACCGGGAAGTTCCAGTTACTTGCCGGGAAGTTCAGGGTATTTGGGTATGTTTCCGGAGAGACGAATGTCGTATTTTAGTAATTCCTATGTTATTGGATTGACTGTTGCTGCTGGCATTGGTGGTCTCCTTTTTGGCTACGATACAGGTAAACATCGATTTTTTTCTTTCATTTCTGCTATCCTTCTGGTTTCCTGTTTTCAATCTCGCCAGGAAAAGAAAAATATATCAAACATTTGGTTATTTATTTATTCAGAAAATTAGCAAATGGGTGTTTCAATTTATTAAAGATTTGATGAGAAAATGTTGGCTATGCAGGTGTAATTTCAGGGGCTCTTTTGTATATAAAAGATGAATTTGAGGAGGTTAATCAGAGTAGTTTTCTACAGGTAATATTTTTTTGTGATTTTTTTATAAAGATTTGATTTTGGGTTACTTCCTTGATGGGGTTATCAGAAGAGTGAGAATAACCTTTACAGAACTGAGTTTGCGATGACAACTGAATTGGAACTGAATTTCTAGGTGCGAAAGCTTTCATCACTAACTGAGAAATAATGAGATTACTAGAGCACTGAAAAATTCAAATAATCAAAGTAATGTCATTGATTATGTTGTAGTCTGGAGGTCTTCCATCATAATGATTTTTAAATTTGGCAGGAAACCATTGTTAGTATGGCACTGGTTGGCGCAATAATAGGAGCTGCAGCGGGAGGTTGGATCAATGATGCTTATGGACGCAAGAAAGCGACCCTTCTTGCTGATGTTGTATTTGCAGCTGGAGCGGTTGTTATGGCAGCGGCCCCGGATCCCTATGTTCTTATATTGGGACGACTTTTTGTTGGCCTGGGTGTGGGTATAGCATCTGTAACTGCTCCTGTATATATTGCAGAAGCATCTCCATCAGAAGTAAGAGGAGGTTTAGTGAGCACAAATGTTCTTATGATTACTGGTGGACAGTTTCTTTCCTATCTCGTAAATCTTGCTTTTACTGAGGTCAGTTTAATTTTTGCCTTTATTTTGCAGTTTGTTTGAATACAGTTCGGCATCCTGCCTAAAAACATTTGTCTATTGGAAGTCATTGATTCTCTGCCTGTAAAATTTTTTATCATGAATTTCTGGTATTCTTTCTATCTGAAACAGTTCCCACCGAGTGTTTCTTTTCATGTTCATGTGGTATTCTATGTTAAAAAAACTCGAAAGATTTGTGGTCTACATGGTTACTTGAATATTAGTTTAAGAAAAAAAGGGCATCTCACATCTCTTTATGAACCAGATCAGGAAAAAAAACGCTAGTATAATTATGTGCATGGTTTACTGTTGTAGTAGTTCAAAATTACTGAACTTGGAGCAAAGGAGCCTAACTAGCATTGGGAATACTTTGTTAATGTTTTCTCGTCATTATAAGGAAATGTGAAATACAAAAGGGAAAGTCTTTAATTAGCTCTTAGAGTGGGGAATTGAGAAAGGAATTTAAAAAGTAATTGGCAATGATTTATGATATCTTTTACAAAGAAAATGTTTAATGGCTTCTTATAAGGAACAAATGCTGCAATGATCCTATTTCAGATGCAGTGTAAATTTAGGGCATCAAAAGGTCATTCTTATTATACTTTAAGATTTATATTTTCTTCCATTCCTCATCTCTCGCTAACGTTGTTATTGCTTTTGTAGGTACCTGGAACATGGAGGTGGATGCTTGGAGTTGCGGGTGTACCCGCTGTGGTTCAGTTCTGCATTATGCTATGCTTGCCAGAGTCTCCTCGGTGGCTTTTCATGAAGGTATACACAACATGGATGATTTTAGAATAAAATACTTTGTAACTGCAGTTTTAACATGAGCTATTTTTCTTTTCACACATTTGCATCTAAATAACATTGATCTTAATATGCAGAACGAAAAAGATAAAGCCATTGTAATACTATCTAAAATATATGACATTGCCCGGTTGGAGGATGAAATCGAAAACCTTTCTGTAGCTGAAGAGGAAGAGCGCCAGAAAAAAAATGATGTCAGAATCTCAGATGTGTTCAAATCAAAAGAAATGAGACTTGCATTTCTTGCTGGGGCTGGACTTCAGGTAAGATATGACAAATCCCTCATCAACTAAATTACATTGCTGTCCTTAGAATGACAGACTCGAATTGTTCGATGTACTGCTAATACAAGATGGCAAGCGTGCATCATCACTAATG
This sequence comes from Salix exigua, assembly GCA_032356905.1. Taxonomy (NCBI): domain Eukaryota; kingdom Viridiplantae; phylum Streptophyta; class Magnoliopsida; order Malpighiales; family Salicaceae; genus Salix; species Salix exigua. The sequence goes on along the minus strand of CM063594.1, from coordinate 3,631,059 downwards.
CTGCAAACTGGCAATAAATTTATACACCCGGTTCTTCTTCTTCCCCCCCTTCCACCTGACTGTATTTTCCATGAGGAAAATAATAATTTCTAAGAGTCGCAGTGTTATCTGTTGACAGGATTATGAGTGTTATTATAGGATGTGAGGTATGATTTTTCTACAAGTGTCTTTATATTCTTCTACTTCTGCTTTTAAGATGGCATCATGAGTGTTTTAACAAGATGCTGAGTCTATTTGCTCTTTCATAGGGTTGGACTATCATCTTATTTTTCTAAGATATGAAAAGTAAAAAACAATATTTACTGGGTACTTTTCTGGCCCAAACCATGTTGATAAGTACTGGGTGAAGTTGATATAGAAAAGTTTTGGTTGGGAAACCTGTTGACTATCACTGTCTTTCTCCCTTGATCACTTGAGGTCACTGAATATAGAAACCTGTTACCACGTCAATTTTGTTGTGCTTTGACTCAAATGTCCTTGTCTTAACTCTTTTTGTTTTTTCAAGGATTAGAGTTCATAGGTGTGAGGTATATTGCCTTTTAACCTATATTGAGTCCCTTGCTTCTTAGTGAGCATACATTTCAGTTATTATACGAATTTAGGTGGTTTTAGTATCATGGCAATATTTGTAATATGGATCATCTTGATATTATTCAACGAAACACGCGAGTGTCCTGTTGAAACACAGAGAAAGGCATGGGCTAGAACTGCTAGACAAAATGTTGGGCATTAAATAGAAGCCCACCTTAACAAGCACCATAACATATAATGACTGGGAGATCTGTGATGATGTAGGCTTTTCAGCAGTTCACTGGAATCAACACAGTCATGTACTACAGCCCAACCATAGTGCAGATGGCCGGCTTTAGTTCCAACCAATTAGCACTTCTCCTGTCCCTCATTATCGCTGCCTTGAATGCTGCTGGAACTGTTCTTGGCATTTACTTTATCGACCATTTTGGGAGGAAAAAGTTGGCCCTCTCAAGCTTAACTGGTGTAATTGCATCGCTTGTCATTCTGGCTGGGGCATTTTTTGGCAGGTCATCTGGTTCTTCAAATGAACTCTTCGGGTGGATTGCAATTCTGGGTTTAGCCTTGTATATTGCTTTCTTCTCACCAGGAATGGGACCTGTTCCATGGACTGTGAACTCAGAGATATATCCCGAACAATATCGAGGAATATGCGGGGGCATGTCGGCTACTGTGAATTGGGTTTCCAATTTGATAGTAGCCCAGACTTTCCTTTCAGTTGCTGAGGCAGTAGGAACAGGTTGGACCTTCGTGATTCTCGCTGGCATAGCAGTGCTCGCAGTCGTGTTTGTGATTATGTTTGTCCCAGAGACCATGGGGTTGACATTTGTTGAAGTAGAGCAGATTTGGAAGGAGAGGGCATGGGGCAGTAGTTACAACACTGAAAGCCTTCTTGAACGAGGAAACGACAGTTGAGTCCTAGCAAGTGTTGTTTGCACAGCATGATAATATGAATCCCATATGTGTAGGTTTTCAAAACAAACTGTATTCATCGTACCTCCAAGTACATGTGCCTGTAGAAAGAAACATTTATCATGGAGATGCCATATATCCACCCCCCTGCATGAACACAGGCCCCTTTTTTATGTCACGGGGCTCTATAATTTGAACTTGGGGGATAGGACATAAAAGCCTGGAGTGTGAGTTCTTGTGTAAACAGCCATGGCTCGCTCAATATTCAAGGAATGAGCCTTTTTTCAGTGGTTTCCTGGAAAGTTATTTGTATAACATATATATTTTCTGACCCCAGTTGCATTGATTCCAAAAGGGGACTCAAGTCAACTCCGCTCTTGTCCCTGATGTTTTATGCTTGCAGAATTCGATCACAAATCATGTGAAATAGCATCAGGCAACTAAATAGCAGTTGCATGCTGGATATAACAAGAAAGACGGTATAGATAGCAGAAGCTGCGAAATATGAGTTAACAAGATTTTAATATTATATTAAAAAATTATTTCATTTAAAAACTTAAATTATGAGGTGAAATCTTAAAATATTATTTATATTATTCTATAACATATATCTTCAAATAAAAACCTTTTAAGGTTTGAAATTTGCAGACTCACACTACCTTGTGTTTAATTTTATTAAATAGAATAGGAGTGATAAGATCCAAATCCATGACTCGCTGAGTTAACAAAACTTTTATACCATGTTGTTACATGAGACTCTAAAATACGATTTATATTATTTTCTAATATCCTACTCCTCCAAAATAACATCAAAATCTTGAAGATGGCCCAGTCAATTTTGAACCGGGACAACCGAATCACCAAAATCCTAATCACACAATTGATTTTTCATCAAGTTCATATCTTTTTCTAGATTCCACCAGACTATTGAGCTGCCGGTTTTCTAAATCAACCCGTCAAACATGATTTAATAACTACACCTTATCTGCTTTGATTCCAGAAAGGGACTCCATTATTGCCTGCGGTGATGAGCATGGAAGAACAGGATATCAGATTAAAAGAAGAACAAGAATCTTCATTTTCACATGATCATGTGTTATGTAAATTGTCCCTTTCTAGCATTAACTCCTCCATAATGACCCTCCCAGACAGGTTGTCGGGCAAAACTACACGTGTAAAACACAACGCCTATGTAAGTAAGGAATGCAGGTGGGTCAACAACCATGGCTGTGCTGCTGAAAACAGAGTTTTGTTTTTGGCGATGGATTTCTCATCTTCTTTCTTAGAAATTTCCGAAGTCTCTTGTCTTTGTATTTTTCGAGAAAATCCAATTAATTACCTGTTAAGTCATTCATTGATGTTCTAACATCTCGAGAAAGTTCCGAGCATTATTTTATGGCCTAGAAGCTCGTAGTCAATGGATGCTGTCTCCAGAAGTTGTTGAAAATAACATGAAGAAATTGAGCTCGAAAAAAACATGTTTGTTAAATCCAACCAGGGAAAGCCTCCGGTTATAAGTTTGATGGATTAGAAACATAATTAAGTTTACAAGTTGATTATTTGTCGATTAACCGAGCCAAGTTCTTAATTAATAACGGGTTTGTTGTTACGTTTTCAAGGGACATGGCGTGATGACAAAACACTGGAGATCTGCACAGCAGGTCTTGAGTTCAAGTTAGCACATGTATTTGTTATAAGAGCATGGGATAGTTGGGTTTTACTCGTTGTGCGTCTCTTATAAGAGTTTGGGACAGTCAGAGTTTTACTTGTTGTGCATCTCTTATAAAAGTTTGGGGCAGTCGAAGTTTTACTCGTTCACTTAAGTTCACATAATACGTTTTTTGAGGAATAAGGTTTCCTGAAATATTAAAAAAAACAAGATTTGATATTGCCATAATAATTTGTTTTTCAAATTAATTAAATCAAAGTTAGATTATAGATAAGATATTGATAGTAATAGCATGCTTAATTGAAAGTTTGGATTGATCTAGCCATTAGTCCCTCCAAGATTTTAGCTAATAGCATGCTTAATGCTAGGATAGCTTTTCAGACTAATTTTTACTTGAAAATATATCTAAATAATATTTTATTTTTAAAAATTTATTATTGATTTTATCACATTAAAATAATTAAAAAATACAATTCTAAAAAAAATATATTTTTTTAAACACCACAACCGCGTTACCAAAATGAGCTGTTAAATTTAAGTCATCGAGGTTAGCTGACCAATGCCTTCTTAATACCTCCTTGCTGTCTTTGACTGTAAAATTAGGTGACCTAACTTTTATTAATTTATTTATGAATATTTTTATTAATTTATTTATGAATTAGTCTAAGTTGGTTTAAAAGAGTGTAATTATTTGCCTCCTTTTTATATTATTCTTTTGACCAAATAATCATTCTAATTTAATTAAATAAATTAAGCAATATTTTTTTAACATGGGTGTCAAGGTCAGCTTGCATGCATCTCAACTAATTCTAGAGGTTCTAAAGTTAATGACCATGTAAACTTCCAGCGACCATCATAATAACTACTTCATGATTCGAACATTAAAATCATAAGAGAAACAACTTTTTTAGTCTCAAACTCTTAACACTGGACACCGACCTGCCTACAAAACGATTAATTAAGCAAGAATTTGAATTTTGAATAGTTTTTTTTTAATGATGTTCAATATTTTATTTTATTTTATTTTATTGTTGACATGGAGATTGAAAAATAGAATTCAATTACCATTAAATTCTTCATTTTAATGCTTGATTGAATAAAGAAACAGTTACAAATCTAAGGGATATGACATTTTTTAGGATGAATTATTATTAAATTCCTGAATTATAGCATGATTTAGCATTAATTTCTATTTTCCAAAAGATATAATTAATATCTTGTCTCATATCCAAATTCATGTAAAAATAAATAAAAAAATAAATAGAAGAGTGAGGGTGGGTGTGGGGTAATGGATTATATAAAGGGATGGAGGTTTACATAAATAAATAAATGTGTTTTTATTTTTAAATATTTTTATTTATTTTAATGTTAAAAATATTTCTAAAAAATAGGTGTTCCGGCTATACACGTAAGTATATCACACACACTGCCGTTGTGGGGTCCACACACTCTGGGCTTTATTAATGTACGTTACGAGAGATACTGACTCGTGTTTCCCGCGGAATTATTAACCGATAGTGACCAGCCACGTGGGTTGGTGGACTGCAATTGTCTTCACTGCAAACCACCCAATGGAGGGGGCCCACGTGGCTCATCGTAAACTGCATAGCGCATACATGTATCATGCCGTGCCATGCCATGCCATGCCATCGTAGCATCATGTAAAAAAACCTTTACAGCGAATGCCACTTTCTAATTCCGAGGTAGCACTTTATAAAGGAAAAGAACACCTTTTTTTTGCCAGCCTGTAATTATTATTATTTAAAAAAATAATATTTGAATTGCCCACAAATTAATCTTGTTCGGTTGACTCGATTAAACCTGGTTTAAATAAACAACAAGGAAAGAAAAAATAATAATAGATTAATTCAATGACTAGCGTGTTTACTCGGGGACCCAATAGTTCTTGTTTTGTTCAAATCAGTCCCTGAAATCCGGACTGAAATGATTGAAGACATTCTTGGAGTCTTGCCTTGTTTAATATCATTAGTCGACCCTTCATCATTACAAATCATTAGATGTTTCCATTGTTCTAATTACTAACCATACCATAATTACAGGTGGGTGTCCAAGAAGACATGTTTTAGTGACAGAATAGAAGGGAAGTGTGGTTGAAATTGTTTTTGAAAATTATTTTTATTTAAAAATATATTAAAATGATATTGTTTTGTTTTAAAAACTATTTTTAATACCGGCACATGAAAATAATTTAAAAATATTATTTTTTAAATTTAAAATATATTTTTTTTAAATACAGTGTCAAAAACTCTGTAACTAAGATGAAATCATCTCTAACATTACGCAGCTATAATAATAGAAAATTGGCCTAATAGCGAGTGATCCACCTTGTTCATCTCTCTCTTCAAAGAGCTACTACCCGATCTCTACAATCTATGAATTCATAATCTTTTCCATCTTTAGCACCAAAATCTATTAAGTGAGTGTTTGAAAGTGTGATTGAGATTGTATTTTAAAATATTTTTTTATTTTGAGATGCATCAAAATAATTTTTGGCACAAAAAAGATGTAGCTCAACTGATCAAGCTCTATGTTAGCTCTCTAAAGATCACCAGTTTGAGTCTCGCAAATCCCAAGGTCACTGGAGACTTATATGATCGTCAACTTTACAGTCCGTAAAACTAATCGAGATACACGTAAATTATGTAAATTGACCCGGATACCCGCATCAATAAACAAATAAAACAAATTCAATTGACAATTATAATATCTGGGGAGGCAAATGATTTGAGATACTCATATTATATGAAGTTGCTAATAAACTCCATGTATATATATCGAGCAAACCAATTATAGAAGGGAACTCATCTCTATCACCACACCATGCATCAGGCTGGCTGGCTGGCTCACCAAACAAAACAACAGCAAAATTGAGCTGGTGGCTTGATTCTTAACAGGATTTTACGGCAAGTGGGGAGGAATTAATATGAATAAACACTAATAATTCGCCACGATATAATTAAAATGTATTAAAAAAGAAAAGAAATGTTTATTATTCAAGCCATGACTAGTTGTGAACAGGTTGTGCTTCGAGGGCATTATTCCCAAAGATACCGGATCAAAAGTTGCTTTACCTAGAAGACTACAAAAGGGCAAGCCAGGATTTTGGGATGTCATGGATTATGTTGGATTACGTTTTAAGTTTTGTTTTTAAAGTATTTTTTATTTATAAATATATTAAATTAATATTTTTTATATCCACGTATATAAAAATGATCTAGAATATTTTATTGTTAAATATTTTTGAAACTGTCGATCTCCAAATCTGTGGACTACCCATATAATAAAATGATATCATATGATGTATAAGGTAAGGAGGCAGAATATATTTTAAATCATAAATACTAGCCCCCGCCATCTCAAGCCTATAGCACCCAAAATGTTTACCACGTCACTCCATGGCTTCCCATAGAAATAACTTTTCTTAAAATGGAAGAAGATGATGGGATTCCAATGGTATTTCATTACATAAATCTCTATCGACTACATAATTAGTAGATTAAGTTTGTTTGTATTTGATTTTAAATGGCAGAAGAAACTTGTTTTTGAAAAAAAAAATGTCTAGTAGGGTATTTGGAATTTCGGTTGAATCGTGCTTCTGAAAAACCTGATTTTTTTAGCTTGAAATTATTATTTTTCACGTGTTATTTGATTGATTTGATGTGTTGATGTTAAAATAAAAAAATATTATTATTTTAATATATTTTCAAGCGAAATGTATTATGCAAAACAATTCTCGTATCACACTTGGTCTTAAAAAAAACCAGGAAGAATGAAATGTGTTTATGATATAGTTGTAAGACATGCTTTTAAGAAGTGTTTTTTTCACTAAAAATATATATTAAAATAATTATCTTTAATTTTTGACATCAATATAATATATTAAAACCATTGAAAAACACAAAAAAAATGTCAATTTAATGTTATTTTAAAATAAAATACAATCTTAAAATGCATTCAGGTTTCGAACATCCACAAGGCCTAAATCAAAAATAGAAAATACTAGCCAACAAGGTCTTGCCCTGGTGGTCAGAGAGAGGGCTTGTCTTCCTCCTACTCCAGGTTCAAGCCTTGTCAGACACTCTTGTCATCCCCCGTGGTGCCTCACCTGCTCATTGGGCTTGCATGATGTTTAGTGGGCTCAGAGATTTAATTGTGGTGCGCGCAAGCTGACCCGGTTATAAAAAAAAAATACCAAGAACATAAAATAAATCTATATTTCAGACAAATTTAAAATGGATTTCTATAGCTAGTTGAAGACATATTCTCTTTATCCTCGTCTCATCTATTTCAAAACATTAACCAAAACCGACCTTAATATTTTTATAGGATAGTCAAATGAATTAATTAATGTCATCTCGTATCAATATGCACCGGGAAATAGCAAGTTTCTAGCAACCCAGTGAGGTGGATGATATGGTCGGTCTCTTCTGTCATGCATCAAGTATATATAATTTAAATTCACAAATTAATAATATAAATTACCCTCTTGTTTTTTCTTGTAGATAAGGATGAAAATTACCATGGGATATGCAAATCCAATCTCATATTCTTGGGGCCAGGAGTACATTTATGTCTCGTAATTTACAGGATAATCGATGAGCACAAGAAAATCCCACTTTGAATTTGGACCGGTGTTGATGTTGATGTTGTGTTTGGGAGTCTGTTTGCAAAATATTTTTGGAAAAAAATAATTTTTATTTTATTTTTTACTTTAATGTTTTTGGATCATTTTGATACGATGAAGTCAAAAATAATTTTTTAAAAATACAAAAATATTATTTTGATACATTTCTGAATAAATAAAAAAAAATTAAAAAAAATTTCAATCACACTCTCGAACAAAAACAAAAACTATGGCGGATGTCATGTATCATTGATGTTTGGTCTGCATGATCATGGTGGTGGTCTTTGTGGGTTCAAAATCCATGTCTTTACATAGCAATATATTGCATGATGGATTGGTGGTTTAGCATGGATGAAAATGATAGTGAGAATTAAGTGTGGCATGATCCAAAAACATCGACTATGAATGATTCAAGTGTTAGAGAATTGTTTGAGGTTGTAATACAATAGAAACCAAGTTGCATTTTAAACACCAGAATTAAAAAAGATGAAGATCACAACCACATAATTTCTTTTATTTTTATGCGGGGAAACTCATTTCTCCGAAAATATTTTTTAAGGGTCTAGATAAGCGAGTAAAACTTTGTTTGTCTCGTGCTTTTACAAGGGGTGCACATCCTAAATTTGAACTCGAGACTTAATATGTAGATCGTAAGTTCTCTACCATCATGTCATGACTCATGAGAATCCAGGTGAGAGAGTAACCATATAATTTCTTTAAAGCAACACGTTGATTCATGTGAACCTAGTTTAATATAGAATTACAGCCACGAGATCATTCTAATTCGAACTCGAGATCTGATGTGCAGATAGCAAGTTATCAACGTCATGGCTAATGAGAATTCAGGTGGAGTGACCATATAATTTCTTTAAAGCAATACGTTGATTCATGTGAACCTAGTTTAATACAGAATTACAGCCGCAAAAACATTCTAAATTCTCACCTGGCTTGTCCATTTCGATCCAAAATTAAAGGTTGTGGTCTATACTTGTACTCTCTAGTAGGGACAAAATTAGGGTTTTCGTTACGTTTCCAAGTCCCTTATGAATATCCGTCTGCGACCTGCACGCATGGTGTTTGATGAATGAATTGTCTCCTTCCATTTTTTGGAGCTTTGGGTCAGCACTAACCCTTATACTTCACCACAACACATGATCCTTATCCTTTAAAGTTATTGCTTTCCCATTCTCCTTTAAAAGAAGATGGTTTTGGCTAACTTTCCTTTGATCAACCAATTAGTTTTATTTATTTATTTATTTATATAAACTAGCAAAGTCCATACAATATTTAATATTTTACAAAATACTATATATTCATGGATTGTAATGTTCAACGTTCTCATTAGACTGTGATGCTCTAACAATGCAACCTATTTTTGAACAATGTGGGTTCCTGAGTCAATTTGTATATATATTAACTAATCCCACGATTCCTGAAGCTAACGATTATTTAATCTTTTAATAGCTATTATATTATCGATTATACAACTCAAATCTTAGAAAAAAGGCTAGGGTTTCATAATAATAATAATAATAATATTGAATATATATTTAACTTAATATAAATATAAAAAGACTATATATAGGATAAAACAATTCTACCCTTAATAAATAATAAATAACATAACCTGTATATTATATATTTTTAAATCATTATATTTATTCAAAAAAAAAACATGAGTTGCACATATAGCATGAACACATGATCATCTCAAATGTAGAAAGTTAACATAGATTAAGAGTTATTTGATACTATATTTCAAAAATGTTATTTTAAATTCTTTTTTTTGAGTTTTTTTAGATTATTTTTATATGTTAGAATATTTTTTGAGTTTTTTTAAGAGTTATTTTAATTTGTTAATATATATATATATATATATATATATATATATATATATATATATATATATATATATATAATTAACTAGCAAGAAAAGAAGAAGGGAAGCCGAAAATCATAACGCAACTTTTTGTACAGTTCAGCTTTTCGAGATCTGATGTGCAGATAACAAGTTATCAACGTCATGACTAATGAGAATCCAAGTGAGGAGTGACCATATAATTTCTTTGAAGCAGCATGCTAATTTCATGTGAACCTAGTTTAATACAGAATTACAGCCGCAAAACCATCCTAAATTCTCACCTGGCTTGTCTATTTCGATCCAAAATTAAAGGTTGTGGTCTATGCTTGCACTCTCTAGCAGGGACAAAATTAGGGTTTTCATTATGTTTCGGTGTTTGATGAATGAATTGTCTGCTTCCATTTTTTGGAGCTTTGAGTCAGCACTGACCCTTATACTTCACCACACCACATGATCCTTATCCTTTAAAATTATTGAAAAGAAGATGGTTTTGGCTAACTTTCCTTTGATCAACCAATCAATTTTTATTTATTTATATAAACTAGCAGAGTCCATACAATATTTAATATTTTACAAAATATTATATATTCATGGATTGTAATGTTGTATGTATATTAACTAATCCCACAATTCTTGAAGATAATGATTATTTAATCTTTCAATAACTATCATATTATCGACTATACGACTCAAATCTTAGAAAAAAAGCTAGGGTTTCATAATAATAATAATAATAATATCGAATATATATTTAACTTAATATAAATATACAAAGACTATATATAGGATAAAAAAATTCTACCCTTAATAAATAATAAATAACAAATAACATAACCTATATATTATATATTTTTAAATCATTATATTTATTCAAAAAAAACATGAGTTAGCACATATAGCATGAACACATGATCATCTCAAATTTAGAAAGCTAGCATAGATTAATAGTTATTTGACACTGTATTTCAAAATAATTATTAAATTTTTTTTTTGAATTTTTTAAGATTATTTTTATATGTCAGAATAATTTTTTTTTGAGTTTTTTTAATTTGTTAATATTAAAACCAAAAAATAATATATATATATATATATATAATTAACTAACAGAAAAAGAAGAAGAGAAGCCGAAAAGCATAACGCAGCTTTTTGTACAGTTCAGCTTTTCGAGGCATGGGAAAGCAATTTTCCAGCGTCCAAACGCATCCCCATATAAAGCTGCTTCCTTTACCTGACGAACACGTTCACATGCTTTCACATTTCCCACGTACAGACAAAAAAACCCAACCGCACCATCATCATTAAAGTGGGGTCTATGCACGTGGTAGGCCCCACCTTTCTTTTTCAATCGCCACGTGTCCTCTTCTTCTGCCTGTCATCGTCACCCGCCAGTACCCATCGCTAGCTGTCTTAATTGCCACCTCCACACCCACCATGCATACATAATCCACCAAGATGGATGCACATACATACATACATACATGCATAGTGTCCATCATTACACCATGCCAAGATCTGGGAACTACCCGACAAATCTCTTGCATGCATCATAACATATTAAATCACTTTATTTGATATTATGATCCATCTAGTATTGTTTTTATCAAACCCATCCCTGTAATCCACAATTCTTATTTTACAATCGATACTTGATACGATCAACGAATTTCACTCCCTTGATAGAAAAAAACTTGTAAATAATAACTAGGATTTGATTTAGGATCGAATTGAACATTGTAATGGGTTAAATATTGATTTAAATTAGCCTAAAAATTTATTCTTTTTACTACTCCATGTTGAGATAAGATCAAGAAATTTCACCTTCTTCACTCTCTTAATAGAAAAACAATAGTGAAGGGACCATAATAAGAATTTTGAATAATATAAGGATGAAATAGATATGATTAATCTATCTCTGGTTAGATGCGACAGCTTTATAAGCAGCATCTCTCCCCCCTCTTTCAAACACCTTCGAGGGAGCGTGAGAAAGAAGAAAGAAACCCTTTTTACAAAAAAAAAATGGGTGCCATCTCTTGTGAACATGAATCTTGGATTTCTTCAAGAAAACCAATAGAAGTTGAAGAGAATGATCAAACCCACAACGTAGATTTTCTTGATGATGAGGTTCCGTGTCAAGAGACTGAACAGTTGTGGCAAAACATGCACCAAAACAACACCTTTACCAAAAGCTTCAACAAGGGTTCTCTTCAAAAGATCCAGAGAAAGAAGAGCCCAGTGCTGTTAGAAGGGTATGTGGAAGGAAGTAGTGACAGTAGTGAAGATGAGTTGAAGAGGACAAAGAGCTTGACAGATGATGATCTTGATGAGTTGAAAGGCTGCTTGGATCTTGGGTTTGGTTTCAGTTATGATGAGATCCCTGAACTTTGCAATACGTTGCCAGCTCTTGAGCTTTGTTACTCAATGAGTCAAAGGTTTCTTGATGAGCATCAGAAGTCTCCTGAGAGAAGTTCTCCTGCTGTAGCTGAGGCTGCGAGTCCTAGTCCTTTTGCTAGCTGGAAGATCTCTAGTCCTGGTGAGTTGATTTAATTATTTATTTGGTGCTTCGTTGGTTCAAATATAGATTTTTCTTGCTTGATCTGGTTTTGGAATGTTTGGAGGTTCAAAATTTTTATGCTTCAAATGCTTAATTTGAATTTAAATTACGGAGCTTTTTGGCATTATGTTTGAATTTCGAATTATTGAATGTTTTAGATCTGTAGTTCATGTATGAAATGGCGAGTCTGTTTCAAATTACCGGCTCTTTGAGATTCGATCTAGGGAGTTTTTTACTGGATTGCAGTGGTTTTTGAATCTGCTCTTAACGGTTCGTAATCTTCATTTCATAAGAAAGTTTTAGTTTTGAGGTTTGATGTGATCATTTGGAATCTTTGTTCTGAACATCTGTTCTATCTTGCTTCAAAATTGACGATTTATGATCTGCTTGGCAATCGCCTGATTTAAGAAACCAATACTTGCGGTACATTTAGCGTTTTCCTTCTCGTAACACAAGTACAAAACCGAGTGTATGCGCTCTACAATAAGACTTATCTGATGTTTTGAGGGCTAGAAATTATGTACTATGCTCTGATTTGTTGTTTGTCTAATTGATTTCATGATAACCTGAACTTGATTCTATTAACCAGTCAATTGATTTTTACTCTCTGCTTCCTTGTTTTACCCTTACAGGTGACCATCCTGAAGATGTTAAAGCAAGACTCAAATATTGGGCACAGGCTGTGGCATGTACCGTTAGGTTATGCAGCTAAAGGACATTTTGAAACCAAAAGATTCATCTTCTTAAGAACCCTTGATGAGCATTTTCCTTGGCAGTGGACAATCAATAGCGTGGACCTACATCTAGTGTTTCCAGTGCAACTATATGCAGGAAGTTAAGCTCCTGCATTTTGTTTAGCTGGAATGGACCGGCCAGAGCCTTTGCAATGATGAGCTGGCTTTGAAGAAGCTGAAGAGGAGGAAGAGAAATGTTTCAGGTTTGAGATTAACTGCGTTCTCATACGAGTCATGCATAATGCGACGGCGACTACAATACATTTCTGCAAATTATTGTATTGGGAATATTGAAGATAAATTGATATGAATAAAGTTATTTCTCCTCCATGTGGTCATATTGATAGTAGTTTGTGTTTGATGCGATGATTTGAACCTGAGTTGTTGGTTTTTATGCAGTGGTGAGAACCTCTCCAATAGAGCCTTCACCAGATACTTTCAGTCCTCTGTGATTGCCTGAGGTAACTAATCTAACTGAGTTGAGTCTTTGATTAACCTTGTTGTCGATCCAGAAATGGTTGTTACGGTGTGCTACTGCTAACAACGTCATAACAACGCCTACTTACTACCGACAACTAACTTGTGTTTATCCATCCCATGGATAGATTAACTCTTGCCATTTTGGCTGGTGTGGTGGAGGCAAGACTGAGGCGGGGGATAAAGAAGTGGAGAAGAACAAGCTCAAGCATGTGCTGAACTCCATTGCTATTTGCTAACACAGTTTTTCTTATGATTATTTTTCAAACATCTGAATGGATTTACATGTTCTTCCATTTGCTGTAAAATGAGAGCATAAAACTGCTATGATTTGCATCCATCTGGTGCCTCACTTTCAGCGCCCTCCTTTAGGATGAGGATCTTCACTTGTTCTGAGAAGATAAACTAACACAACTATAAAACAAGGCAATTGCCGGTGGTTAGAGCTACCTTGTGAAGGTCAGTGGCGGTTTTGGCTGGCCGCAGTTTATGCGACTGCAGCACACAAATGGCCTCAAAGTGGCTCCTATGATGTCACTGTCTCTGCACCGTGCAGCGATATTGATACCTGCTGGGTTGGCCCTTCTTGCCGCTGGAATTGGTGTCCAAAAGGGAATGGCTGGAAAGATTGCTATTCCATGTCAATTCGGATAAGAGGGTCAGAGATTATCAACTTTACAAGGTTCCTCGAGATTTTTCTGTAATTTATTAGAGAAATCTGAATTCATGTAATCTTCCTTGACATCGAGTTACGTGTGAAGAAATCATTTTCTTACATGATAAGTGCAACGAATGAGAGTTTTTAGGATAAGAATGGTTGCTGTTTTAGAATAGAAAAGACAGGACAATGAAGGCAGAGAGCAGAGCCTAAACGCAATCTAGTTTTCTTAGAAGGCTTGTTGTTCTGCTCAACTTCGATGTTGAGGAAATCTTCAGCCTCCATCAACAACAATTTTCATGGACAATTTTTCTCATGAATACCTCTTTTGGGTGTGGATAACCTGCCAAGAAACTTAAGCTTGTGAATCGATTACTACTCCATTGATGCTGCGAACAAAAGTAAGAGATTAGGAAAAATCTTACTCCTGAAGACCCCCATATGCAGCAGAGAGAACTTGGGATTTCTTGCATGGGAAAAGGTTGCATATTTAAAGGTTCCATATTTAAATAATCCGGAGGTTAGCTCAACTAGCACATTAAATTATTAGTAAAGTTTTAAAATATGATTTATATTATTTTTTGATATATACTTTTGTGAAAGTTTTTTGGACATGAAATTTGTACATGTCCACATTGTCTTATGTTTGATTTTTCATCAAATAGAATGAGGGTGATGAGATTTGAACTCGTGATCGTTGGGTCAACAAGGTTCTGATACTATGTTAAAAAACCATCTCACCTAAAAACTTAAACTATAAAGTAAGACTCTAGAATATGATTTATATTATTCTCTAACACAATTCCTAAAATGAAAGCTCTTTAGGTTTGAAACATCTCGTGACCGTCGTACTTTGATACCATGTTAAAGAACTATCTCAACTAAAAACTTAAACTGTTAGATGAAATTTCATAATATGGTTTATATTATTCTCTCAAACAATCAAGTTATTGTAGAGTTCAATTATGTTGTTCACCGGCTACAAAGGTTATACTCATTTTCGAAGCAAGCAGCAGTAGCTTCAGGGTGATGAGATTCGAACTCGTAATTGCTACTTAGTCAACAAGGATTTAATACCATATTAAGGAACTATCTTATATTAAAATTTAAGCTGTTAGATAAAACCTCGCAGTATAATTTGTATTATTCTCTCAACCAATCAAGCTATTATAGAGTTCAAATCTGCTGTTCACCAGCTACAAAAGTTCCTCATTTTCGAAGCAAGCAGCAGCAGCAGCCTCCTAATTTGAATCACCTCAGAAGTGGAATTCCATTTTCATAAAATCCCGTCAGAATTTTCCTTGCATTTATTTCTCAACTTGATCACGCACTTATCAATTTTAATAGACTTTTCAAAGATAAACCAGCAATCGGTTTCCTCTGAACTTGATTGCTTGCGTGTTTAAATCTCTGACAAGGAAGCGAGTTGACCCTTCAACTCAGCCATGAAGATAAGCACTCCGAGACTTATCAGGAACAGAGAGAACACAGAAATGACAGGTTGGAGATGATTGGTGCCCAATAATTGTAAATGATTAAAGAGTATTTTAGAAGCTTAAACAAATCCAAAGATGTTTAGTGGCTTACGACATCATTAACTGACTGATTAACTTGGGATTAGAAAAAGAATTTGTCATACCCACTTGTAATAAGAATCTCAATCATTTTTATTTATTTATTTATTTATTTTGCATGGATAGCATCAAACCCGGGAAAGCAACATGCAAGGACTCAGTTTTTGTGTCGTGTCATGGTTTGGACAATTATAGGCAGCAAAGAATAATGTCTTGAAATAGGGTAAGACAGATTTGGCCATCAATACTATATACCAAAGTGAATTTTTTGGCAGCATCCAGCTTTATTAATATGAAACAAATTTCATGATACAGACCGAGTTAGGAGATTCTATAGTTTGTCACTCGGGGAGGGTAATATCATAAAACATCCTGAAAAAAATCTAATTTATACATGTTACAGTAGGGATCTTATCATGTGATTTCTTATTTAAATATTTTTATTATAATATTAATTTAATTGGTAAGATGTTTCGGGACTTGTCAGCTTGGTTTGATTAGACAAGTGATTTGTTACTAGCCAGCCATGGATCATATCATCAGCTAATAACATGGGACAATCTTTGCTTGCAATCAAATCATTTGATGTTTTATTCTTGAACATGACAACATGTAGCGTCCCACATCATCATCTTATAAAAATCTAGAACAACAAGAATTTTATTTATTTAACTTAAGTTTTATTCATTTAATCTAATCCTGCAAAGGTTTCCTCGTATTAAAAAAAAAAACTGACAACATGGAGCCCTAGGGTGTTTCGGAAGATGTAAAAGACTGCATTGGTTCATGGTTATGGCGAAGCTAGGAATTGTGAAGTTGCTCATGTTTTATTGATAGAAATGTTAGGGTGAGGGAGGATTCCACATTTTCATGCATAGAACATGAGTGAATGGATTTGTCTAATGAATTCACAAGAAAGTTGGAATCACGAATCTTGCTTAAGCATTGTAAAGCAGGAACTATGCATATGCTTTGGATGAACTTTCTATTGGATTATTAATTCAATGCTGGGCTTATATGAGAATAATTATATATTTGTGACCTGTCAAATAAAGTGAAGTCTAATTTAAAATGACTTGCTAAGTATTTTTAGACAATTGAGTTTTTGATGTATCTAATAGGGTGTGGATCCTTAATATGTAGATATTAAAACATCATTTCTATTTTAGTGATGAGTTAAAATAGGAGTACCAAAATGTAGGAATACTAAAGAGTGGAAATATCAAAAGGCATGAATACTAAAGAGTAGCTTGTTACTTGTATATATGGTCATTGTCCCCAGATTACACGTCCTGCTTCATTTTTGTTCTAGCATCCTATCATCGGAGAGAAAATAAAATTAAGGTAGAGACAATCAAAAGGCTCTCAAATGAGAACGTGTTAATCTCAAAGGTCATATGTATGACTTTAGAGAGCGATTTTCAAATATTGATTCAGGTACGTTTCCGTTTAATTATTCATGTGTTCTTGATAATTCGACATGAATATTTCTATATATTATTAAATTTACAGTCATTAAGATTTCTTGTCCTGGGACAAATCAAGAATCTCTAGAAGAGTCATGGTGTTTGTCTTGGTTGCACACTAGGGACTTGACACCTAATTCTAAGGCTTTCAGAATGAACCAGGTGATGATGCTATCTGGTCAATGTAATGGCAGAGTTACCTCCTAAGAATCCCCGCACAAACAGAAAACTATTGCCAAGATAATGGTTAGTCCACAGGAAGATAATGGTTGGTTCAAAAGTGTCGAGAATAATATAAATTATTTTAGAACTTCACCTAAAAGTTTAAGATTTTAAGTGAAATATTTTCTCGATATAATATTAGAGTCTTGTTAACCTAACGATCACAAGTTCAAGTTTTTAGATGGAATGATTTCTTGACAAGAAGAACTGAATGTTGCTCTATCAAGGAATCCATCACCGGCTGATGATCATCAAAACCATTTAAAGTGATTTCCACTAGTATTTCTCATAGCTGTTGAACTTGGCTCGGCTCGGCAAGTTGACTCGAGAAACGGGTGACTCGGAGCTCGATCCAAATCAGGTTTCGAGTTGAATTGATAAAGAACATTGACTTGGTTAAGTTTTTCAATTGACCAAGCCAAACTTGGTAGATCAACTCCACGGAACTTTTTTCAAGAATGAAACGGGTCTAACAACTATGGTGCTGCTTTCCACTTAGTTCCATACAAGCTCATCTTCATGAGCATCATTCAATGCTTGTATGGTGCAGAAGCACATATGAGAGACCTAAAAACAGTTTTTTTCAAGTGATCATCCAAGTACAAGGTCCATCTTATTCATTATGAAAATAAATATTTCCAATGCTGATTGATAATACAAATTCATAAATCAAGTTCAGAAGAACAGAACATTCCATATTTCATGTACTTCAACATTATTCCCAGTATATGCCAATTTCCTGCAAAATGAAGGTGAAGAAGATGCAATCATATGACAGGATTTCGTTAAAAAGATCAATTCCTGGAACCAAAAGTAAATGAAATTCAGCTTGGGTAGCAGACTTTTCCTTAAAATATGTTTGAAAAGATAATTTCACCATGTTATCGTACATGTTATAACTAAAATGTTTCCTGTCTTAAGCTTCTCCTCCAACTTTCATTGCTAATTCAAAGGTTATTAAGTGGATTTTTTCTCTCAGATGTTTGCTACGAGAAAGAAAAGAGATCCTAGAAAGGAAATAACCTTTTTATTTCGCAGTCAAAATGAAATGAAAAGAAAACAAAGAAACAAAAAATTTATCTTAAAGAGGACTTAAGTTGGACTAGATTGTCATACTGCCAAAAACTACCTGTTTGTGATACCTGATTCGCTAATTTAATCAACAACTCCTCAGATAATTTATCGTGGATTGAAATAAACTAAGAGAAAATCCATATTTGTGAGCATCTGGAACACAAGTAGAGTCTCAAGTTTAACCATCAAACCTTGGTCATCAGGAAGAACCCAGCAGATTCTCTATGTCTTTCTGCAGATTGGAATACAGGAATGTCAGCTGAAGTTTGCAGAAATCCTTGGACTCAGATGTTGAAATAGGAAAAGAAAGACTGACCTCAATCTTAAGAGGTGATGTAGTAGGAGCATATCTCTCAACAACCTTTCCTTCTTTGTTTACCAAAAATTTGGTGAAGTTCCACTTGATGGCATCTCCAAAGTATCCTCCTTTCTCTGATTTTAAGAACTTGTAGACAGGTGCTGCGTTCTTCCCATTCACATCAATCTATAACCAGACATATTCTATCAAATTGAAGAACCAATAAAACCCGGGTCCATATATTAAGAATAATTCAATCAGGATGAAAGTCTAGAATTGAGTAAACAGTGCAGAAAATCTATACTACTTTTTTGAGACCTTTCTTTCATTGAATATTACCTTATCGAAGATTGGGAATTCAGCTTTGAAAATTGTGCATACAGTGTCCTTAATCTCTTCACTGCTTCCTGGTTCTTGTCCAGCAAACTGGTTGCAAGGAAATGCCAGGATCTCAAACCCTGCCATAATTGTGCCAGCCGAGAAGTTAAAACCTCAAATCTACAGAGATGTTGTAAGAAAACACCTTGAAAATATAGGTGTTGCTCTATGAGAATGAGTGACCAACCTTGGTTTTTGTACTTTTCATACAGAACATTCAATTCCTTGTAGTTTGAATGTGTGAGGCCACTGCAGAATCAAAAATAAGATTCAATAAAAGTCAAAAGGCTCATTTGAACAATTTAAATTTATCTGCAAAAGTGTAATTCATACAAGTGATAAGACTTACAGAAGTTCAAGAAGAACAGTTTTCAGTAAAGTTCCTATATATCTGTATAATCCTAGATCATCTGCCCTTGAGACTACACACTACAGATTATAATCGTAGATGACTAGATTCTTTGCATTCAGAAAATGTTCTATCACAGATAAAAATACAATTACAATTCTAAGACCTTCAGAAATTGGAGAAATTGTACACATGCCATGAAGACAGCAGGTATTTAGGGGCCAACCTTGTGAATTATCAAAAACATAAATTCAGAAAGCTGGACACAGAAGAAATCAAGCTAGATTACCATTTGGAAGCAACATTCACAATAAGGAGCACCTTCCCACTGTATTCACTTAGACTCATATCGTTTCCACCGATATCCTGCAACACAACAAGAAACGTAATATAAATCCAGGATTCCTCAACTTCAAGAAACATAATTGATGTTGAAATCTTAACAATTTCTGATCTGCATATCACAACTCCATATTACCCTAACTACACCATGGCTCAATTATCTTAAAAGAAGGATCAATAATTAAAGGCCTCAGGAATTAGAGTTTACCCTATATTTTGTCTCCACCCAGTTATCAATAGACCAAGGAAAAGGAAATTGATAAAAAAAATCTGATAAACAACTTGGCTACTGGTGTATGGTAATACAGCTGTATCACTAGCCATCTGAATATGGTATCACCAGCCTAGCTCATAGATTAATCTTCTCCAAGAAACTCATAGCCTGGACTGGAAATAATTCATATCAAACGTCCACACCTGAATCCTGTGCTACTAAACTCTATTGGAAGGGCCCCGTACCAATGATCATGTTCAGCAAGATTAAGAACCAACAAATATTCAATAAAAGTCAAAAGCTCAAGCAGTGAATTAACACGCAGAACATCAACAAATCCATAACAAAACAAGAAGAGTTCAGAGATTTGTCCTGTGCTCTCCTCCCTTTCCCGACTCCTCCCTAACCAGACAGCCAACAATGAAAAAGAAGGAAGAAGATTGAGCAGTACCTTGACAGTAAATTCATAGATGGACTTGGGACTTTCTTCAGCCATTTTTCTTGAAGGAAGAAGAGAGGGGTAGCTGTAAAGGGCCAAGACTGCAAAACCAATAAAAACAAGAGAGACTGAGTTGGCGAAATGCATCATTCAGGATGCCAACTTATACAAAAAAAACAATGTCCCTGCAAGACCTGATGGTGAAATCTTGAAATGTTGTGCGTAACGTTGACAAATCTTTGAATTATTACATTGTGAACGGGATCTTTTTGGTTTGTAGTATTTAATAAAAGATTGTGGGCTGGTAGGACTGTGGCTTAGATGGGACTATCCGCCTCCATTAATGTTCCAGCCGTTCATATCAAAGTTTTCATTTCCCATTGAGTTTTTTTTTTTTTTGAATTGAAACTGAATATTTTGGTTTTGGAATGAAACTCAATTCTCAATTAATCCGATATTAAATAATAAAATATATATTTTTTTAAATACGCCAAACTCCTTTTCTTCTAAATATATTTTCTAACTATATGAAAACTAGATAAATAGATGATTATATATAAGAAAATAAATCAAATTATCAACTTTAAACCCTGATAAACATATAATATAATAGCTAAATAAAAATAAATGAATTAGAGAGTCAAAATTAAAAGCTTCTCTCACCCTTTTAATTTTATACTCAATACTTCATGTTTAATCTGAAAATATATACTTATCTAAATCGAATAATGTCTTGAAAAATTCTTGATCGAGTTCTAATGTTAATGTTCATGAGTTTTTGTGTCTTTTCAAAACGATGTCGTGTTTGCTGCATGAAATATGCACATTAAACAGGAAACATCAACAAAAATTGACAAAAGGATCCAATCCAGACGTCCGAACCTCATCCATAAGCTTCCAGTGTATTTGACATTGCTTTTGTTTTTACAATTGAGGTCGAAAAAAAGCAGTTTAAAAAAAAACATTTTTACTGTAGTTCAAAATAAGCAGTGAAGTGTTTGGTTAAAACTGTATTTGAGTTGGAGGTTGAAAAAAAACAGTTTTAGGTGTTTGGTTACTAAGCTTTTCATATTGCTTTTAACTTGTGAAATTACTTTAAAGAGTATATATTTATATATATATATATATATATATATATATATTTTAAATATTGTAAATTTAATAATTATAATAATATAATGTAATTAATAATTCATGAAAAAATAAATATTATTTTTTATTCTCCCATCAAACTACTTGCAATTTCATCACGAACATATATTTCCCTTCCATTAAGACTGATCTGTATCTACACTTTTTTTTATTTTTTTAAATATATATTTTTTAAAAAATGGTTGGGCCGAGGGCAACCCAACCAGATTAGGCCTAAGCCCAACTTTGCTGGACTTGGGATGGGCCGAGTGCAGCCTAGCCCAAGTCCTGCTTCAATAACAAAGAAAAGAAGTGAAACGGTGCGCTGCACGGTGCGTCTTTTTTGCGTGACAGTGCAACGCACTTGTGCACGTGAATTTTTTCATGTGTACAGTGGCTTCCGACCAACCACGACGAGAGTTTCAACGGAGGATACCTACAGGTAGAGGAGGGCGAGGTGGTTCTTCCTGTGGTGGTGGCGTCTGAAATGGTGGCCTGTGGTGGGCGGAGGCAACGTCGGAAGGTTGTGGTATTGTTCACCGACCACGACGAGAGCTTCAACGGAGGATACCTACAGGTAGAGGAGGCAGAGAGGTTCTTCCTGTGGTGGTTTCATCGTAAATGGTGGTCTGTGGTGGTTTCATCGTAAATGGTGGCCTGTGGTGGCCGGAGTCAGCATTGGAAGCTCTTAGCTTCCATGGCTGTTTTGTTTTGGGCAGAGAGAGAGAGATCATGTAAAATTATCGAACATGGATTTGTTAAGGCAACTGCACATTCTCACAATTTTGCATGTAAAATTCTCACAGTTTTGCATGTAAAATGGATTTGTATCGTCGTTTCAATAAGCACGAATCGCAGATAAAAAAGCATCAATTTCTAGCTTTCACTGAATCGACGTTTTGGACAAAATTTGGCGTGAATCCCACACAATAAAACTACTTTTTTTTGTTATCCAAACAACACATTGTGGTGCGATTTGACAATCATGGATCGCACCACAATGCCAAACACGCATTTCATATGTTTGGGATGTAGCTGAAAATAGGCGTGTAAGTTAGGGACTAAATTGAGTCTTTTCCACACAAATGTTACGCCACTGGAGAAAGTGGCCTTGGATCCTTGGCGATGAAAGTTGGGTCGAGGAAACCATGGAAGACGTTTAGGGATGCGTTTAGAGTTTACATAAAACGTTGGGTACTAACTTGTAGTTTCCAAACATTCTTTATTCTCAGCTTTCATTTGGCTCTTACAGAACCCAAGGTAGCTTAACGTAACTCCGGGCGTAACTCACAAGCCATAGTGCAAAACCCTTCTCCGCCACCATCTCCTCCTCCCTCATAAGCCCATTGCTCCTCTTCTCTTCCTTCATGGAAGAAGTCTGTGAAGGAAAAGACTTCTCCTTTCCATCACATGAAGAAAAGATAATAACTTTCTGGTCAGAAATCAAAGCCTTTGAGACCCAATTGGAACGCACCAAAGACCTCCCTGAATATGTTTTCTATGACGGTCCACCGTTCGCTACCGGCTTACCTCACTATGGCCACATTTTAGCAGGTACAATCAAAGATATTGTGACCAGATATCAGACGATGACTGGGCATCACGTGACACGTCGTTTTGGATGGGACTGTCATGGATTACCAGTTGAAAATGAGATCGATAAGAAATTAGGAATTAAGAGAAGAGATGAGGTGTTGAAATTGGGGATAGATAAATATAACGAGGAGTGTAGAGGGATTGTTACCAGGTATGTGGAGGAATGGGAGAAAGTTGTTGTTAGAGTTGGGAGATGGATTGATTTTAAGAATGATTACAAGACTATGGACTTGAAGTTCATGGAGAGTGTTTGGTGGGTTTTTGGCAAGTTGTTTGAGAAAGGGCTTGTTTACCAGGGTTTTAAGGTGGGTTTTTGTTGCTTTGTGTTTTTGCTTTGATGGTTTCGTGTCGTGCTTTTTGGGAGATTTGCTCGGTCTATATAGAGGTTTTGATCTTGGTTTTTGTCTGATTATAAGATTTATTTTGGTTTTTTTTTATACGGATATTAGAGATTTTGCAAATGCAGTTATCATTTGATTATAAAGTTTTGGTTCTACGAGATTGAAAGTAGTACCAACATAGCATCATTTTGTTATAATGTATGCATTGAATTTTGAGATTTTTCAAATTTAGTTGTTGAAGTAGGATCTCAGTCAAATAGGGCTTCATTGTTTTTGGACAGAAAAATGTTTAATTTTGTCACTTGCTAAGGTTTATCAGTTTTTGGTTATGTTGGGGGAGTCCTTTCCTCAACTGGGGTGTAAATGTTTTGAGTTCACTTTAATGGTATATTTTACCGTATGATGATATTATTGTTTCTTTGCAGGTCATGCCGTACAGTACAGGTTGCAAAACTGTGCTGTCAAATTTTGAAGTTCAGCAGAATTATAAGGTTCGTGAATTCTAATTTTTTGTATTGCTTTGTAAATCAACCTACTCATGTAATTGATCTTTCTGACACAACTGGTGTGATACAGGATGTACCTGATCCTGAGATAATGGTGTCATTTCCAATTGTTGATGATCCACACAACGCGTCCTTTGTTGCTTGGACAACTACACCCTGGACTCTTCCCAGTAATCTTGCCCTTTGTGTTAATGGAAATTTTGACTATATTAAGGTTGGTGTCTTGAACAACTTCTTGATTTCGTTTATTGTGAAAAAAATAACAACAAACAGCACCTCAAATATGCAGTGTGTCATACAATTGAACATTGTTTTAGCCTGCAAATTAATTATTGTGCCCTGTATTCCTGTAACGCGAGATCCTTGGTTATATACATTCCTCGTAGTGATTCATTTCTTTTCTCAACACTCATTAACATGGCAAACCATTTAGTCATAGTCTGTCATGGAAAGCTAGGTTCAAGAACAAGGCTTGTGAAAATGTGCTTAAGGCTGTTTCACATCCTCAAGGGATGTGCACGTGCATGCACATGATCGTGAAAATGTACTTTTATCTATTTATTTTAAAGTGATGGCTGAAGTAGTACTTATCTTGATCGGGGCGTGCTTAAAGAATTTTGGATCTTTGTTTTGGCACCTGGGCAAAAATTTCAGATGTTGCATTTGGCATAATGTGCTGATTTCCCTTATGTTGTTTTTCTGAATTGTTTGATGAACATGCTTGTACTTGATCTTCTGACATGCTATTCGAAACAAAATCCAGGTTCGTAACAAGTACACTGGAAAAGTGTATGTTGTTGCAGAATGCAGGTTGTCAGCACTTCCTATTGAGAAGCCAAAATCAACTGCAACTGGATCTGCTGGTGATTCAAAGATGTCAAATTCTAAAACTAAGAGTGGGAAGGCTGAAAACTTAATGGATTTTTATGACTTGTTGGAGAAAGTCAAGGGCAATGAGTTGGTGAACAAAAAGTGAGCTTTGCTTTCATATTATGTGCTTCTAGCAGTTGACATCACTTTAAGATGGTTGCTCCTGATTATTTTTTTCTTTAATCTAGTATGTGTGAAGAACTTTTCTTGGTAAATTTTTAGTGGCGGGATATGGTTCTTTTCATCACTCCTGTCATTGGAATAATGTTATTCATTCTACTGGATGGTAGGTATCAGTCAGTGTTGAGATTTTGAGAGATTATTCTTTGCAGGTATGAGCCACTATTCAATTA
This sequence comes from Salix exigua, assembly GCA_032356905.1. NCBI lineage: Eukaryota > Viridiplantae > Streptophyta > Magnoliopsida > Malpighiales > Salicaceae > Salix > Salix exigua. Next base: position 3,605,868 of record CM063594.1, on the reverse strand, counting down.
CTTCATGGAGTTCTCAGACACGGCATTCAGAGTTGTTGCGGATGATTACGTGACTGATGACAGTGGTACTGGTATTGTTCACTGTGCTCCTGCATTTGGTGAAGAGGATTATCGTGTTTGCATTGAAAATCAAATACTCAGTAAGGTTGTTGTCATATGCGAAACTGATAGTTTCAGTTATCTTGTTTTGAACATCCAATAAGTTCAGCTTGCTTTGTCGTTTTTTTTTAAATGTTAGGTTGTGTAGTGCACTTCTAATCTATTTTTCTTATGCTCACATATTATATCATTTTCCCCCATCTTGCAGGAGAATTTGATTGTAGCTGTTGATGAGGATGGCTGCTTTATTGGAAAAATTACTGATTTCAGTGGGCGCTATGTCAAGGATGCAGACAAGGATATCATTGAAGCAGTGAAGGTAAGGCTTCCGTGTTTTCCCATGGATAATTATATGCCAACTCATTTATTCTGAAAGCAATTTCATGATGTAGATGAACGCATCATACCTCTGAATGAGATTATTTGTAAAACTACTTTGCAGCTGCTTTCAATATTTTGCTAGATATTATCAAAATGTGGTGAATTTTGTGAAATAAGTATTGTTTTTCTGATACCAAGTCAAATGCTATGACCTAGTGGTTTTGTTTTGCTTGTGCTTCCATATTCCTATTATTCATGGGCTTCTGGTCTAATTGTTTTTCTTTACCAAAATTCTTTGTTGATCAGGCAAAAGGCAGGCTTGTTAAATCTGGGAGCTTTATGCATTCATATCCTTTCTGTTGGAGATCTGATACACCTCTCATTTATAGAGCTGTTCCAAGCTGGTAAGATTATTTTTACTATAATTTGATTTCATCCCAGAGCACGCTGGCATTTAGTTTCTCTGTTAAATATTTGTTTTCCCAAAACCAATATGTGTTGATTTGTTTTGCAGTGCTAATATGTCTTTCTTCCTCCTTTTCTCTGGAAATTATAATCTGTGCTGATGCGTATTGGACATTAGCACTCAATGGAATTTCATGAACATTTTTGCCTGCCATCAGAAGAAGATTCTCTATGCAAATAAACAAAAAGAAACCGTTGTTAGCTGAATGTTTGCTTGTTTCATGCTGCTTCACATTTTCTCTCCCTTAAGCATTTGCATTCAAAGATCATCGGTTATATCTTAATGCTGCTTTGAGATTTTTAAATCTCAGTTTTCTCACAGTACTTTTTATTTTTTATTTTCTCTTGTTGCAGTTTATAATCCTTTTAGTTTTGGGTCTTTTCCATATTTCACTTTGTGCTGCATTATGTAATCACTTTTGTTATGGATCTTGTGCTTAGGCAATATTCTGCTCTTGTTATTATTTTTTGTGGTAATCTTTCTAATTTGTGCATTTATTCTAATGGAGCCGTGGTGTTGAACTCTGTGTAGGTTTATTAGAGTGGAAGAATTAAAAGGGCAATTATTAGAAAACAACAAACAAACATACTGGGTTCCTGATTATGTAAAGGTCAGAACTGTATCCCTGTACCTCTTCCTGTTTTGTTGGCTGTGTTCATCTTTTCATTATGAGATTAAAAAAAATGAAGAGTAGTGGACTTAAAGTTGCTAACAAAAAGGAAATAGAGAGATAGATTACGTAGCTGAACCTCAGTCATGAATAAGCATGTTGAGTTTTGATTAGGTTCATCTGTGTCAAGAAGGTTGACTCATGTAACAAATTAAGCGATCGATGCATGTTCTCATTCTGGTGGGAGGACTGAAATCCCTCGAGAAATAAAAGCAAGGGCCATGCAACCAGGGTGACAGACGTCCCATTAGTAACATGGGCCTTGGGCACATTAAAAAAGAGAGCTTATAATATCTGCTGTGAGAACATCTCCTGGCTGAGCCCTCACCCAAATTCTCAGTTTTACTTGCTAAGAAGTGAACTTGAGCAAGTGAAACGATTTTGTATACTTGAGCCTTGTAGTAGTTGAGATGTATCCTTTGTAATTGTGATCTGAGGTTTTGCATGCCAATTCTGGTGCTTTTGCTTGCTCCCAACATGTGTTAGTGCAATATTTGAATCCTTAAAAAATCGATGATTCAATTGGAACCTCGTTGCTGTACATGGTCAAAGAAGGCATGGGATGAAGGAACAAATGGAAGGAAGAGTGAGAAGGAAAAGTTAACTATCATTACTAATTTGTCAGATGTGCTTCAATGAAATCAAGTTGACACTGTTGAAAAAAATGAATTTTTCTGGGAATCATTTTCTTCCTCTATGTAATGATATTCACAAATGAAACTCCAAATTGGTCGACCATGAGCGTTTTCATTTCCTAATATTAATAGCTGTAACAGTAGCTTACTTTGAATATATTGTTCATGATAAGTTTTGAAAGTGTCTGTCCTTAAGTTATTGTGCTCAATCAGAAATCATAATAAACTGTGGTTTCATGCGATGTTGAAGTTTTGGCTTATGTTCTTTTCTTTTTCTGGACACATTTAACAGGAAAAACGGTTTCACAATTGGCTTGAAAATGCTAGAGACTGGGCTGTTAGCAGAAGTCGATTTTGGGGCACTCCCCTGCCTGTATGGATAAGTGATGATGGTGAAGAACTAATAGTCATGGATTCTATCGCTAAGCTTGAAAAGCTTTCTGGCGTTAAGGTATGATCTCTCTCCCTCCCTCTCTCTCCTGTTGATGCAGGCTAATTCTTTTTCTTTATTATCCTCCTTGGATATCTTGTGCAATGACTAATTGTTACATGTATACGCATGCAAAACATGTTCTTTTGGGTCCTAACTTATGGCTATATTCTGTTCACGCAGTTAGCATGATTCCAAAACCTTATTAATAGTTATCTATCACCTAGTGTTGATCATATGGCCAATATTCCTCCCATCTTTTAGCTAAACATTCATGCATGCGCTGGTTCTTCTATGTCTGCCGAGCTTGTGGTTGTGTTTATCCATGCTATAATGATACATGTCTTAAACTCAATTTTGTCATCTTGCAGGTGTTTGATCTGCATCGTCACAATATTGATCACATCACGATCCCATCCAGTCGTGGTCCTGAATTTGGTGTGCTTCGACGTGTAGAGGATGTAAGCTACTAGATCTGGGTTTTTTATGGATTGTCCTCCCCCCTCCCCTGTTTTCTGTTTGACATCAGTTTGTATTCTTGAATGAGGAACCCACCTCAACAACATCACAGCTTTAATGAAAGTACTTCCTTTCTTGATTTCTATCCCATTGATTGTGAAGTATAGTTGAATATGGCTTCATTTTAACTTCTATTCTTGGTTTCATAATTTCACTTTTTTTTAATTTTTTTCTTGCCTAAATAGGAGTGCTGCATACTTCGCATATTTCTTTTGTTCTCAAGGAAGCAAGGGGTAGACAATTGGTTTTGAAAATACTATACTTGGCTTGCTTATAACTTCTACCATTTCCTTGAGAATTTTAGTCAGATTGTTCACTTGTGTCCCCTAGAAATGGGTGCATGCATGCTTGCCACACTTTTTGGTTCTTAATGAAGCATGGCTGGATTGGAACCTTAGTCTTAACTGCTACACCCTCCAATGTTTTACTGAAGTGTTTTTCATTTGACTACACTACCAGGATGTTATTTTATGTGGAATATCAAGTTTTATGCATTGTTCCAGATCATTTGATTCAATGTTTTTATTTTGCAGGTATTTGATTGTTGGTTCGAGAGTGGGTCGATGCCTTATGCTTATATCCATTACCCATTTGAGAATGTTGAACTTTTTGAGAAAAATTTTCCTGGGCATTTTGTGGCTGAAGGGCTAGACCAAACTCGTGGATGGTTGGTTCCATAGTCTTAAATTTTTCATAATACCTCCCATATTTGAGTCTATATTGCTGTTTTTAAGCAAAATGCATTGAGTCTGTACCGAGTACAATAGAATTGAAGTACATAAGGAGATGCGCAATCTCTTCTGATTTGTGGCAATATTTCATTTATGCCAAAGAAAAGAATTTAACATGATGCTCTTTAGATTGTATCCATCGGGATTGAGGTTTATGTTTTCCTGTTAGCCGCTTGTTCAACAACGATTATACAGAGAACTAAGCAAGTCTATTCGTGGGTATTTTTTTTGGATTGCAGGTTCTATACTCTCATGGTGTTGTCTACAGCATTATTTGGGAAACCTGCATTTAGGAATCTCATTTGCAATGGACTTGTCCTGGCTGAGGATGGAAAGAAGATGAGTAAAAGTTTGAAAAATTATCCATCTCCTATGGATGTTATTAATGACTATGGAGCTGTAAGTTCTTTTTTTAACATGTTAATCATCTTTCTCATAAAATAAAATTGCACTCCATTTGGTTATTGTTCTAGGTGTTTTGTTTTTGATCAACAAGTTGCTTGTTCATGTTATCTGTGGTTTTTATGAGAACTTTCTTTCTTTCATATTAAGGTTTATGTGTGACTTCTGTACAGGATGCATTACGATTATACCTTATAAACTCTCCAGTTGTGCGTGCAGAGACCCTACGTTTCAAAAAGGAAGGTGTTTTTAATGTTGTGAGTATCTCCATGAACTGTTTTTGGATTTAGGAAATTTCTTCAGTGTCTTATCTTCACAGGCTCAAATATTTTATTTTATGTTTTGCTTTTGTGCTAACTTGACTCTTTTCCTAATCTATTATTTTAAATCAATCCAGGTCAAAGACGTGTTCCTTCCTTGGTACAATGCTTATCGGTTCCTTGTACAGAATGCAAAGAGGCTCGAGGTTGAAGGGCTTGCACCGTTTACTCCTATCGATTCAGCAACTCTTCAAGATTCATCCAACGTGCTTGATCAGTGGATCAACTCAGCTACTCAGAGTCTTGTTCACTTTGTCCGCCAGGAAATGAATGCATACCGCCTTTACACGGTTAGCTGTTTTGAAACCATTACTTAGCTGCTAGTAGTTGGAGTTTTGTTGAGAGTATATAGAAATGGAACTTGAAGATAAAGAAGTAACTCATCTTATGGAATATACTAAGAAACTTGAATGTATATGAATATGTAATATGCTATAAACTTGAAAAGGTTCATATGGAACTTGGAGAAAAAAATTTAACTCATGTCATGAGCATTTATAAATATCTCTCCAAACACATCTTTTGTAGGTGGTACCATATCTTTTGAAGTTTCTTGACAACCTTACAAATATTTATGTGCGATTCAACCGCAAAAGATTAAAGGGTCGTACTGGTGAAGAAGACTGCCGGACTGCTCTTTCAACTTTGTATAATGTATGATTTCACTTGACACTAATTTCTATATTGTGTGTTAGAATAGTGCTCTTAGATTATGTGCAATTACTTATATCTTCAGTATCATGTTCTACTTATGGAAACCAAAGTTGTTTGCATTCTTGTCTTGGTTAGCATAGGTGGTAGAGGTTTTAGTTGTGTCATTACCTGCTTGTGATAGTGCCAGCTTTGTGAGTGATGCTCGGCATGTGCCGAACAATTTTGCATTTAAGCTAATTGTTGGATGAAATTCATTGGATCTAGACATGCATTTTGTATATAAGGTTTTTCAGTCATCTGATTTGAAGTAGCTTTCCTCTTCTCTAGTGCACACCATCTTAGTTCCCTTTTCAAAGTTGCAGTTTGCTTTTCTACCAATATCTTCAAAGGTCATATACTTGTCTTTTCACAGCCACAACCTTGTTCCTGGGTACTTGATCTGTTAACTATTCTTCAATCTTGGAAACTTAATAGTACCACTCACTAATACTTCATGGTGAACCCTATGATAAGCTTAAAATTTTTAAACATGCTTTGTCACCATTCATACCAAAAAGAAAATTCAATTAAGTATTATCATTTCTGCTTTAAAAAGTTATTAGGTGTTCTGTCTTTCCCTATCAAGGATATAATCCTTTTTAAAATGGATTACTACTGCTTTGAAGAGGTGATTAAGCATGCATGTCTTGTTCTTACTTTGTTTTTGCTGATGCCAAGTCATAACCATTGCTGATTCTAAAATAAGAACATCTCCCTCATGCTTGTTTATTTTTGGATTAACTTTTTTGTTCCTGCAATAGTCTGCATAAAAATTTGAAACCCTTGTGTACTTGTCACATATAGACATCAACACCTTGCTGCTTTAAAGGCGTTTCTTTGGCTAATTTTTTAGCTATTATTGCTATTCACTGTTATTGCACTGCTTGATTGATTGTCTTGATAAGAAGCCTTCACTGAAAATCTCATTTGCTTGATAAGAAGCCTTCACTGAAAATCTCATTTGCATTGAATGTTATTTGTTTTCAGGTGCTTTTAATATCATGTAAGGTAATGGCACCGTTCACACCTTTCTTTTCAGAAGGTCTGTATCAAAATTTACGGAGAGTGTGCACTGGATCAGAGGAAAGTATTCACTACTGCAGTTTTCCTCAAGTAGAGGGAGAGGTATTTTTAATCTTTGTTGTAGGAAACTCATTTTTGTTTAATAGATTAACATTTTAAAACTTATTTATGGTTTCTAGGCTGTTAATCTTTGGTCAGTTTGAATGTCCAGACACCATCTTACCCAAATTGTGAAATTTTGTGTGAATCTGGAGGATCCAAAATCTATGATTTTTTAGAGAAAAGACTGCCATATGATCTTACAAATATTTATTTTTGGATTTTGTTTTTAAAAAGCCATGTAACTTTGGTTAGCTGTTAAGCAGAATGTTTGGTGCATATTGACATTTAGACAATGGTACACATTTTTTATTTATTAATTCATTGTAAACTTTCTTTTGCTTTCAAATATTTATTTTTGGACTGCCATATGATCTTACAAATATTTATTTTTGGACTTTTGTTTTTTAAAAAGCCACGTAACTTTGGTTAGTTGTTAAGCAGAATGTTTGGTGCATATTGACATTTAGAGAATGATACACATTTTTTTATTAAATCATTGTAAACTTTCTTTTGCTTTCTCTCTTCTAAATGATCATCTTTTGAAATAAGTTATATTGCATCTCTGTCATTGTAGAGGGATGAACGGATTGAACAGAGTGTTGCAAGAATGATGACCATTATTGACCTTGCGCGAAATATCCGTGAACGGCACAACAAGCCTCTAAAATCACCGCTAAGGTGCTCCTATAAGCTCATCTCTCACTCATTGGTCCTTTTAATTATATACTTCTGCATTTACTTTTGGTTCCCTCTCGTTCATTCTTTACCTCCTTAGTTTCTCTTTACTCTTCTTACAATCTACAGGGAGATGATTGTTGTTCATCCTGATGTGGACTTTCTTGATGACATAGCTGGAAAACTGAAAGAGGTTTGTATTCCATTCCTAGTCATGGAAGTGAAACTTTTAATATCTCTTTATCATTACATTATATAGCTCATAAAATAAATGATTTTCTTTTGTATTCTCCCTGTAATCCTCAATCTCTTTGATCAAGTTCACTCATAGTATTTGCTGTTATTTATATTCCCACTGCTTTATGAGTTGTGTATTCTGCTTGCGTGGTAGTATGTGCTCGAGGAACTCAATGTAAGATCTCTTGTTCCGTGTAACAATACTCTGAAATATGCTTCCTTGCGTGCAGAGCCTGAATTTAGGTATGGAAATTGTTATTTCATTTTGAAGTATTTTATACCATTCTGTGCATATGATTGATATTTGGTTATTCTCTTCTAGCGTGTTAGGTAAGCGACTTGGAAAATCTATGGGAGTTGTTGCCAAAGAAGTTAAAGCAATGTCTCAGAAAGATATTTTGGAATTCGAGAAAGCTGGAGAAGTTACCGTTGCATCACACTGTCTGAAACTGTCTGATATTAAGGTGCTTCTTTTCTTATTGGATTAATTTATATTTCTATTTATTATGCACCACACCCTTTTATTTGGCAAAGGAGTTATTGCCATGCAGATGAAATGGTAGTTGCTTTTGTGCTACGTGACTCTTTGATGGAAATAACCTGAGTGTTTCTTGGAAAGCCCTTTGTGATGTGGAACAGTTTGTCATGTCATGCAACGTACTCCAACAATTTTGATGAGATGGAGTAGTTTTTAGTTTGGTCTTGAAATTCATTGCAGCTAAGACTGAGCTTCAGTCCTCAGCTGGCTGGAGCTTTTAGTTGACTTAGTTGATTTATTTTCTTCAGAAGGTTTGTTATTCCAATTCACGGATTTTCATGTTCTTATGATTTCTTAGGTGGTTCGGGAATTCAAACGCCCTGATGGTTTGTCAGACACAGAGGTTGATGCTGCTGGAGATGGTAGGAATCAGGAATGACATTCTTTTAAATTTTAATGGAATAGGTGTATGGCTGATGTTTTTGGTGTCCAATGTTTCAGGTGATGTTTTGGTAATATTAGATTTGCGTCTGGATGAGTCATTGTATGAGGCTGGCATTGCCCGTGAGGTATCTTTGAAATTGCTCTGATTGTCATTCAATATATATGATTACACATTTTAAACTTCGTCAAGAACAGAATTGTAGAAGGTCCACATCTCATGTATTACCACATGAAATTTATTTCATTTGGAAAGTCTACGAAATTGCTGGTTTATGTTATTTCATCATATTATGATTTTGAAACGGAGACCCTTAAACCTCTTTTTTAATTCACCTATTAAATTAAAGGAAGTTTCTCTGTGGAATGACATTGGTAAAAGGATGTGTGATGCTTCGTAACTTAATTGTTTATCAATTGCAGGTTGTCAATAGAATTCAGAAATTGAGGAAAAAAGTCGGACTTGAACCAACGGATGCTGTTGAGGTTTATTTTGAATCTTTAGATGAAGATAAATCAATCTCCCAGCAGGTTTTGGATTCACAGGTAATGTTTACATGTAACTTTTCTTCCTTGTTTGTTTTTCTCTTACATATTGGCTGCAAGAATATTGTTCCATAGTTATCATTGTGTTTTGAAATTTATTGTCTAGGGGCCCAAAATTTTTAAGCTTCTTAATATTGTCGTCCTTTTTTTACTCTAAATAGCCAGATAATAAGTTGGTGATAAGTTATGAATCTCACTGAATTTTCATCGCTATGCTGATTTTCTTTGAGTGTACAATGTCAAGTTCATTATGTATCCAACATATGAAAAATTAAATCCTCCTTGTGGTCTTTGTATGCTAACTGATGAAAAACTATATCCTCCTAACAGCTTATATATACAAACTGAGCACTCTGCTGTATCTGTGTGATACTCAAGTGTTTCTAATTTCAAGCTCGTCATGACTGAAGTTGCGTATTTTATGCGCAGGAACTCTATATTAGGGATGCAATCGGTTCTCCATTGCTTTCTTCTACCTTGATGCCACCACATGCAGTAAGTTCAATGGATAACAAGAATTCTTTTTTTTTTTTGTAGTTGATGATTTTTTCACTCATACTTCTCATTTAAACATGAAATAACTTTGGAAAACATCATTTCTTTGATCATACATTACTCCATGAAATTTCATTATGGACATTTGGCTTCCAAGGCTCAAAGTTCTTTCATAAACAGGTCCAAATTAAAATGGATTTAACTGCCATAGCATGGACATATGGCTTCCAAGGCTTGCCGAGGTTGTCGCCTTGGTTATTACTTGCCTTGTTCCAGTATCTGTTTAGTCTTGGGATTGACATATGGTGGGCAGTTGCCCCTGACTTTTTGTTTGAACCACCCAAAACCCTTTGCATGCCGGACTAGGAGCTTCTTCAAAGAGCCGTGTTTGTGTAGGAGCAATAAATTGTATTTTAAGAATGATGGGGTTTCTCTCTTTTTTAAACAAAAAGGAATTTCAAGAGATTGTATGTTGGTGTTTGTTTGGAGTAGCTTCTCTCAGAATTAAATTGCAGGTTGTACTTGGCGAGGAGAGTTTCCATGATATTTCCAAGCTGTCCTTCACCATATATTTGGCAAGACCAGCTCTAGTGTTCAAATCTGATGCCATTCTTTCATTATACGGAGGTCTCTCTCTCTCTCTCTCTCTCCTAGGCATCTTTTGTCCTCTTATCCACTTCCTATCTGCTAGGCATTTCTTATCCGATTATCCACTCTCTTTCTCTTACTATTTGATCAGTGGTTTCAGGAAACACAAAATCTGCCCATGGTCTAGAAACGTACTTGCTATCAAGGGATCATTCTAATTTGAAATCAGAATTTCAACTGGGAGATGGAAAGGTTTGCTTCTTTAACCTGACAATTTCCCATTTCCACAAATCATGGTAAATAAGCATGAAGACTTTAGTAAGCTCTTGTTTAACGAGCTTGTACATCTTTTTCCACAGATAACTGTTGAAACTATCGAAGGCCTACCTTCAGTGAACGTGGTATTGGGAGAACATGTATTCCTAACTGTTGGTGACTCCATTTTGAGAAGCAAAAGTGGGTGATTTCGATTCTTTTTGATAGGTTCATGTAGCATACACGATTCTTTTCGACTGATAACAGAAATTTCTGCCCCCGGTTGCTTTAATGGGGTAGAGAGATCTGGGTAGCTAGAACTTTGATAGTCACCCATCTTTGTTGAATAGATATGTAGTTGGAACCTCAGACCTCAGTGAACATATGCTTGCAATAAATTGGATATTAATGTCTACAAATTTACATTTTTTTTGCCCCAATGACCACAAATAACAAGTCCTTGATTTTAGTTTCTTGCACCATATTAATCCTGAAAATGAGTTATGCTTTTTTTTTGGTCTCAATATTTGAAACCAGTCTTTTGTCTCCACATATTATGAGCAACTTTCATTGTCTACGAGATTATTAATATCAAGATAAACAGTAACAAACCGACCATAACGAAATAACTTGCATTTACTCTCCAAATATTTCTTCAAGCATTCCATAATAATCACATTCATTATCATCATCATAGCAATTTCCTTTTACATGAACCCCATTATTCATTGTCTTTTTAAATTGACCATAACATTGAGTATGCAATTTGAAACCATTCACATAATACCCCTTATAACATTTCACTGAATTAATTCAGAAGGGCAGATTTGATTCTCATTTCCATTTGATTTGTATTCAACCTATCATAATAATAATCGATATAAGAATTGGAAAATTCAAAACAAATAAATAATAAGCGATATAATAAAAAGTTCTTTGAACCCCCATCTAGTGATGTTCAAATTTGTTGCATGCCATTGGTGAGCAGAATTTCATCGAAGGTAAGAAGAAAAGAACCTGGACGAAATTTAGATACAAATGGCCGTTAGAAATAGTGATTTCAACCTGAGCTAGAAACTGCTTCCTGACGATGTTCCGCTTCACAAGCACAGGCCTTCTCTTCCTCGGCAGAGAAACTGGGTGCTTTTGGAATCAAACCGAGAACCTTGAACATAAGTTGATCTGCATCGTAATCATTGTTGGGGGTTGTCAGTAGCTTCTCGCCAGTGAAGATGGAATTTGCACCAGCAAGGAAGCACAGAGCCTGCTCGGCCATTGAGAAACGCACTCTCCCAGCTGATAATCTGACCATTGCTTTTGGCATAACTATACGCGCAGACCCAATCATTCGAATCATCTCCCATATTTCAACTGGCTGAATGAGGAGGTAGAAACATGAAATCTGTTAAGCTTCAAAGCAACTGATACTAAATTTGGAAGGACAAATCTCATGATGCAAGTGTGAAGCAACTGCTTTACAGTGTAAAAAGCAATGGAGCTACAACAAATTAATAGAGTCTATGTTCTTGCATGGTTACGAAAATTGATGCACTATCATTATCACACTTTGCTGAATAGAGAAGACAACATAGCAAGTGTGATTCTTACTAGAGTTTCTCAATAAGTTAATTAATATTATTGGTTTCACATTTTACAACTAAAGCTGCAATCAGTTCTTAAGGTAACAACAGTTTTAATAGTTAACTTCATATAAGAAAAATGTTTCTACTTTCCATATATTATTAGGTTGTTGGGAAACAAAATCTGAAGATCAAAGATAAAATGAAAATCTGCAGTGCAGTATCAGGCACAGCCATTATTATTATTATTGTTATCACAAAAGCAACCACACTCACTCGCATCGAACACGAATATAATTTACCTTTTGTTCTTGTAGAGGGGTGCCTTTCACTGCAACTAATGCATTGATTGGAACACTCTCTGGGTGTGTAGGGAGGGTTGCCAATGTATGCAATAAACCAACTCGGTCTTCCTCTGCTTCTCCAAGCCCTATTATGCCTCCTATTTACAGAAAAGTAGACAGTTTCCATTACAACAATCCAACTTTTCCATTACAAAAGAAACTAATGTTTGAAATTGAAACAGAATGTGCGGTTGCAATTATTGCCCATCTCCATTGTTTAATGCAAGGATTCACTCTGAAGTCAAGAGGTTACCAAATTTCCATAAAAAAAAATCTTAAATTGGACCAAATCCCCAATTTTCCATTTCTTTTTCTTTGCAGTGGACTTTTCTTTTCAAAATCTACTTAAGAAGAAAGATGCAAGAAAGTTGGTCCAATCACCTGAGCACACACTAATTCCTGCTTCACGGACATGTTCAAGGGTTTCCAAGCGCTCGTCATAGGACCTTGTAGTGATGATATTGGGGTAATATTCTCTCGAGGTATCAAGATTATGGTTATAAGCTGTTAGACCAGCCTTCTTCAGTTCTACAGCCTGCTGCTTCTCTAGCATGCCCAAGGTACAGCAAACCTCCAAGCCCATATCCCTGATAGGCATCAGAAGTTTCAATCAAAGACTAAGCATTAGAGAAAAAAAGGAGCTGATGCAGCATTTTGCATGACGTGGCTACCTTGAAGACTGTAAATGCATGAGCTAGCATATAAACCTTCATTTTAAAAATCTCAAGGTGTAGAAACTTCTCCAATTCTCTCTCTTGGCAGCTCACTTCAGTAGAAACACAGCTAGGGAATAATCTTTTTGTACTGTAATAGTGTGTGCAGTGTGAAAATTTGTTTTGTAACTTACGAAAAATGCTTGATTCATGTATATTTCTTCCGTAAATGATGCGCTCATTACCTGATTTCTTTCACATAATCTAAAATCTGGTTAAAGTTGGTCTTCCTTCCTATCGTATCTCTCCAAGCAGCACCCATGCAAAAACGTGTGCTGCCAGCCTCTTTTGCCTGCAAAAGCATACAGAAGGTTCCAAATCATATGGAAGAAGAAGAAGAAGAAGAAAAGGACACCATTTTACACTAAACATGAAACTGATCAGATTAAATTTCATTACTATCTTATAAAGGCACCAAACAAGAAGTTGTACCAAGAACATTAGAATTCATTCTTGACGTGTGATCTTCCTTTTTCAGCTACTTTGCTAAGTGAAGTTCTGGGATATTCATGAAACTTTTGCTAAACCCTAAAGCTAACTGAATAACCAACAAATTTGCTATCGAGCTATAAATATTCCAAAAATCTAGTACATATCCGTTAATGACAATTTTTCAATTCTTGAACCCGAATTAAGAAAAACAAAACAATATACATGATCTAAAAACAATGTTAATCAGAATATATGGAAGTCTCATTCAATTACGACATGAAGTTAAGAAAGCCATCTAAATAACGCAGATTTTCTTTGACAAAGTTGGCATGATGACTGAGCCACAAAATAATTAAAATCAGAAATAAAGCATAAACTTTTTTAGCACAGATGCCATCAGAAAAAAAGTGTTTAGTTGCTTAAGACTCTTGTGAACCAAAATACCATAAATCAAAAGGCTTAAAGAAGATAAAAAGACATACCCTCTTAGCAGCCTCGATAACAGCTTCTTTAGTCATGAGCCTCTGAGCCTTGAGTCCAGTACTATACCTTGAAGATTGAGGACAATAAGAGCAATCCTCACTACACCCACCAGTCTTTATAGAAAGCAAAGTACATTGCTGAACTTCTCTAAAATTATGAGCATATCTATGAACTTGAGCCTAACAAAACAATACAAAACATCAACCCCAGCATAAAAAAACCCTTTTCTCAGTATTTCTAAGTAAAAAGAACTAACCCCATGAAATAGGAGATCAAGAAGAGGGGAGTCATAAACATCCTTGATTTCTTGACGTGTCCAATCATTCCTTGGACCATCTTTGATAGTTTTTTCAGCTTGAATTGCTGCAGCTGATGAAGATGAGTAACATAACGAGGAGAGAGTGACAGAATTCAGTCTTAGTTGTGATCTAAAGATTGATCTAACTGACAACATTGTCTTTCGTTTTGTGTTATGATGGTGTGGCTCTTGTGTTTCCTTTCGTTAAAAACGAGGTGAAAACTGGAGCGAAGATAAAGAGGTTTTACTTTTAGATGTTAGAAAGGAATGGACAGCAGCAGTAGAAGCAGCCAGCAAGAAGGGTTAGGTTGAGATAATGCAAACTACCTACCCCCCAACTGCTTAGTTTGGTTTTACTTCTTTGATGGGACCTTTTTTGCATGACTGCAACCAGGTGTGTGTATTGACCTGAGCTTTGTTAGATTCATTGAGATATGCAAAATATGCTGAGCATTTAAAAGTAACACTCCATATGAAAGTCTTCTTGATTTTTTTTTTTTAATTTTAATTCACATATATTTGAATAAAATTACATTATGAGACTAATTCTGCCACGAAATCTAGTTTTTTCTTCTTATTCACATGAATGTTTGAATTAGATTGTAAATATCTCAATTAATTTTAATTATTATATTAACAATTATATAATTCTGAGTCTTAAATTATAAAAAGAGCAAACTTTAAGCTCTTACCACTAAACAACTGCTGTGGTTTATTGAAATCTAGTTCTTGTACACTACTATTCTTCCAAAGAAATAACTTGGTTGCTACATTTTATGCGAACCTAATTTTTATAATTCTTTTTATGTATAAAAATGTATTTTCATTAAAAATAATGATAAACGATTTTTATATTTAAACAAAGATAAATGAAATATAAAATGTAAAATAAGTGAATAAAAGTATAACTAAAATATTAAGTAATTAAAATTTTTGAGTTATATCTTTTATTTAATAAATTACTTAACATTAATGTTTTGAAACAAAAACGATAGCCAGTCGTAACATAAATGACATATCTTCTATTATTTTCTATTTTATAGTATATAAATTTAACTTTAAAACTATTTTAATAATAAAAATCTTATGTTATTTTTTATTTTTCATCGAATCTATCTTCTCTGTACTAACCAAACACCAACAAACACTCTTTTCAAATTTATTTATTTTAATTAATTTTTTATTCAATTTTATAATAAAAAATTATCTTTTCTATCGTCAACAGTTTTTTTTTCTTCAAATGCAACGCCCATACCAT
Source organism: Salix exigua (assembly GCA_032356905.1). Taxonomy (NCBI): domain Eukaryota; kingdom Viridiplantae; phylum Streptophyta; class Magnoliopsida; order Malpighiales; family Salicaceae; genus Salix; species Salix exigua. Next base: position 3,590,634 of record CM063594.1, on the reverse strand, counting down.
TAGATTATCACATTTTTGTACCAACAAATTCATCAAGGTGTTCTACCAGAAGCAAATTGAATAGTTCATGCATAGAATTATTCAATATCACATGCACAGAACTTTCAACTATCAACTTTCATCATGTGGAACCCAATACCTTCAAATGAAAATCTTCCAATAGACCTACAACTTGATTTTTCAAAAGACCTTTTGCATGATAATCCACCAAGTCTACTAATTAAAACCCAAGCAAAAGTAACCAAAGCAAGTTACAAACTAATGAAAAGATTCAACCACCATAAGTGCAACGATCCAACGTTTTTGATAAAGAAAAATCACAAAACCTGGCATGGATAGGTATTGGATGGAACAATCCAATTGTAAAACCTCTGAAGCTGCTGAACCAGGCATGTGAAGAACATGAACAACATCCAGCCATGGAAGTTAAGGTCTATTACAGCAATTGCCGTCTATTTTTACAGTTATGGACCAATGTTTTACAATCATATCATAAAAGAAGCAGCTTTCAACCCACTGGCTGACCTTAAAACCCCCATTTCTGCCATACAATCTTCATCATTGAAGAAAAAGACATGGACCACAGAAACACAGGTTCACGATAATATACAAGCACATGCAGTCCCATCATTCAACAATTCAAGTTGAATGGCTATACAAGCTTTCATAGATAAAATAAAGATTCGTTACATCTGAGTTGTTACAATCGTATAGCATTCGTACACATTTGTGTTTACCAGTGTAACTGGAACGTTGAACACCTAGTGCTGATGCCAGAAGATAAACGTCCGGAAAAAGCATATCTGCAAGCAACAATTAACGGTAAGTCGTACATTTTATTTCTTACGATGCACTGTCAATTCAGAAATAAAATGCAAATAATTATCTCTAAAGATGATAAGAATCAAATAACGCACAGCAAATTGTATGCTTGACACATTTAGAATACCATGATCCAAACTATGATCACCTCTCCTTCTAATCAAGAAACTTACCACGGGTTATTCTAACAATGTACACTGTCACTCATGCTTCACAAGTCATCTCTGCAATGGACAAACAGCTCAGCTACCAGCCACTTTGTTATCCATGACTTTACTCTGATTTCCTCATTTTGCAGCCTTCCTTTTGGCTTGAATTTGACGCACATATTCTGTCACGATGACGTGGAACTTAGGAGCAAGCTTACTTGATGAGGAAACATTAAGGCCTGCTTTCCTAAGAGCCTGAGTCACATGTTTCTGAGCCTTTTGGAAGTGGACAGTGCAGAGTGCGGGGGCAGTTGATCTCAGTATTGGCTTTCCACATGTTATTGGCCCAGCCTGAGCACTTTTGTACATAGCGAACCAAAGAAATCTTTTGATAAGTGGAAAATCAACGGATTAAAGTCAATCATAATGTATTATTTAAAAATTCATCATACGATACAGGAACCAATAAAATATTTAACTCAGATGTGACAACCAAATCCAACCAACTGCCCATCTAAATAGTTTTGATTTGGTATCATGGGAAGCAAACTGGCAGCAGAAATGCCAGCAATCTTTGTTGTAAAGCAAGAGAAAAGGGTTTAAAAGCAAGCTAGCTAGAATTTAATTATGAGGCATATATTGATCAATGCATGCTTGATTTCATTTTGGATGTTAACTAATGCAATCAATCTATCACAAGCTGCAGCTACGATGTCAATGCCCAATGGACCTTATGGCAAGACAGCTCCACATTGATTACATATCACGCACAGCATAAACCAAAAAAAAACAAGAAAATGAACTTAAAAAAGGATGGGCAAAACCTACAACTTTACTGAAGACACATTGCACACTAACATTTCAGTCAAATCATTTGGTATAATATCCAACTAACATGATCTCTTGATGAAATTATAAACATGCTACTAATGCAATAATCCAAATTACTTCTACAGCACCATTAGAGTTCTTCGTAACCATGCATGACTATCACAATGAATTGAGCAACGAATTGAGCAACTAGATCATCAAATGTTGTCTCACAATTTGTTCAAGAATAATGAGAATTCTCTCAAACATTTCCCCCTCATTTTCTTCTTTTGTTTAGCTTATTGTCTACAGTATAGCAAATGCTTCAAATTCAAATTGTTCCATAATCGTCACTAGAAACTACAAGACAAGCAAATACTTCATTTCATTTCTGCATATATCAAGATTCCCTGGTCCAATTTGCAAAACCTTTTCATAATTATGGATTAAACTCCTAGCTTAACATCAAAACAACACTGTTTCATCTTGAACCCTGAAATATCAGGGTCACAAGAAATTCTCAGGTAATTAATTGTCATCGAATTTGCAAATCCCTCACGATTCATCAGACTTCTTTCCAGCTCCCTAACACCATGTATATATAAACCAATTCCTACACTATCTTAATCAACCTCATTCAATTTACCTATACCAAACTCCTCAACTGGCCCGTGGCAAACTAATCTTACACAAACATGCAACTATTAAATAAAACTGGCAATGCCTACCATTCAAGCATAAAAAACATACCAAAACCTAGCTAAAAAGAGAGTTTAACACCACCAAACAGACTCTTACAGCAGCCAAACAATCGAACAACGCCCCCTCCCCAAATAAACAAATACCTATTAAAGAAATAAGCTTTATGAACCAGAAATCAAAGACAAAGGTAAAGCAACATCAAACCTTTTGATAATATAACCACAAGGCCTGTAAAGCTTCTGCTTTGCATCAGAAAGTATATGAAGATGACAAAAACTTGTCAGAGCCATAGCCTTTAACTTACAGCCAACAAACAAACACCTATGATTGCTCTTGAAATCACTAAAATTATTATTATTTTCGCCAATAACTTCAATATTAGCCTCCCCCTCTCCATTCTCCCTCTCTAAAACACCAAACCCACCACCCTGCTTATGCTGCTCTACTTTTTGAAGGGTGTTTTGGTGGTCTTCTTTGAATGGGCTAACACCATACTTCCAATAGTACTCTCTGTAAAGAACTTTGATTTCTTCCATTAATGCCCAGTAATAATCTTTGAAGCATTTTGAGAGCTGTTTCAGCTTGTGGGATCTTCTTTTTAGTAGTTCTTGGCGCGTAATGTGGGTGGCGCGTGACAAAACCTGGTCTTTGAGGGAGGGAGATAGTGGTGATGGACTAGCTGTAGGGTTAGGGTTTTGAGTGGTGTTAGTTTGTGGGGTGGCTGCTTTGGGGGTCGAGTGGTGGTTCTTGGGTGGTTTAGAGGAGGAGGGGTGGTGGTTTTTGGTGGCTGCAGTCATGGCTTGCTAGAGATAGAAAATTCAGAGAGAGACAGAGAGGGGGATTTGTTTTGTTGTTTTTAAGTTATAATTAAATATTTAGGAATTTGGTTGATATTTATTTTTTAAATATATTAAAATGATATTTTTTAAAAAAATTAATTTTAGTAAGTGGATTAAAATAATTTAAATATATATATATATATATATTATTTTTTAATTTAAAATAAATAATAATAATTTTTGTTTTATTTTTTAAAAAAACACATACCGTCATAGCAGACGACATGTAGTTTACTATACGGATGATAGTTTGCATTGGAGAAGACAAGTAGTTCCAGCGAATTTTACTGGCCATATTGGGTTTACGATCAAGTTTCTGATGGGAAGGCTATGGAAATCGGAGATAGTGGCTCGGAAGAGGAAAAAAAGATAGTCAAGAAGATGATTATTGTAGGGTTGTGGTGTATACAAATGAAACCTATGAATCGGCCAGCAATGAACGAAGTTGTGGAGAATCTTGAAGGAGATGTGGAAAGCCTGCAACTGCCTCCGAATCCTGTTCTAAATCTAGATGAGAAGCCAATAAACACTTGTGGGGAGTCATCTTCCATGTCTGATTATTCTACTGAATCGGCCAGCTTGGTTGAAAATGCATATAATTAAGTGATCTTGTATGAAATACCCTGCTCATCTGCAGGGGAGGGCTTGTCCCATAAATCATATTCAGCTCATGTTCTTATCAGATAAATTTTTACATCAAATCTGCTTCTGGTTCTAGAGATGTTTTTGGAATTGCTTTGTTTTGTTCTTTCTTTGAAAAAAACTTCAGCGGCTCTTGCTAAGCACAAGCATCAATTCCAGGAAAAAATGAGCATGAAGTCTAGCCAATGCTGGAAACGAGTCTCAGAATCTCAACAACACATGAAGATTGAGCCCCTCAGATTCTGATATTCGTGTGCATGATCTGAAATCTGAACCATCCCGATAGATATTCTTCTTGATTCGTTTTACTATATTCCTGTTCCCGATTCATATTCCCTGTACCCCCGCTTAACTCAACACCCCGACAGATATGTACGCCAGAGGCAATCTGGTTTCCCTAATCTGTCCTACGATCAAGCCATCCATCCATGCAAGATCTTCATCCAAAAGTAGTTATTCCTGTTCCATTTCAAAATCTCGCTCAGTCGCTGAGGCTGCATTAATTACCTCATTATCGCTTGAACTTCGCACATTCTTATGTTTTCAGCTTGAAAGCTGATCAGACATTGCTCGTTCAACGCCAGCAGTTACATGCGAACAGATTTTAGCACCACGCCCTTCAACTCTAGCCAAATATTCCACAGAAGGTACCTTTTTATTTATGGAAAATGCATTTAATTAAGTGATCTGATATGAAATGCTCTGCTCATGTGCAGGGATAGATTGTCCCATGAATGATATTAGTATTCTGAAAGTTAATACCATTATGATAGACTGTAATCATTGACCTTATTTCCTGGTTGTGTAACTAGCTAAGATAGTCCAAGTTGGCTTGTTTGGATCGAACTGATCCGAGTTCTTATCAGATGAAATCTGCATCTGATTCTAGAGATGTTTGTGAAATCAACTTGATCGTGTAATTTATTTTCTAAAAATCTTCGGCTGTTCTTTGCAAAACACAAGCATTAAGCCTGGCCAAATGCTGAAAAAGTCTCCCAAAACCTCAATAACATGAAGATTGAATCCCTCAGATTCTGATATTCCTGTGGATGATCTGAGATCCGGATCATCTGATAGTTGTCTAGTCCCAGTATTTGAAAGATGTTCTTCTTGCTTCATTTCAATAGCTTGATTATATTCTGAGTCTAACAAAGTTTCCAACTTGCTGTTTCCTTTTGTCATATTTGGGTTTGATGGAAAAAGGGTTTACAGTTGGAAATTATAGACCATGGCATTGGCATAAAGCATAATCAATCATTGTTTCAAGGTCATTCAACATTACAGAACAACTAACCACAATGAATTGTTGGTCTATGATACAAACTAGCTCATTTGATAAGACCGAAATAATAAGGATATATATTACAAGTCAAAACCCTTAAGAACACCATAATTACATATAATTTAATTGATCCAAGTCTTTGCTAAAATACAAGTTATATAACCCTACTTATAATATTCTTAGGCCTAAATTGAATAAGAAAAAAAAACTTAGAATTCACAGCAAGCAACTCAGTGATCACAGCCTTGAAAGCAATGATGATCTATATATATGATTACTCGGTTTCTGAGATGGCTGCCAACTCCTGATGAAGATGCTTCCTTTCACTCGTTTTCTTTGGAATTGTGGAGCTGAAGGGATTAGGAGGCGTACCTAACCTGTCTCCTTCACCTTCCAGCATCTGGACAACAAGCTTCATGGAAGGACGGTCCACTGGGTTCCACTGTATGCACCACAGTCCCACAATGGCTAGCTTCTTCGGAATTTTATCATCTCCTTCTTCCTCGATTTGGAACCGCAGGTCTTCTCCTTCTTCTAAAAGATTATAAATCCATTCTGGGAAGTATACTTGATCACCATTTTCTGCTGTATCATCAACATTTTTCCTTCCACCAACCATTTCTAGCACCAACATTCCAAAACTATACACATCTGACTTGTAGGAGACTTTCCCAAAGTTTCTGGAGAACACTTCAGGTGCTATGTAGCCGACAGTTCCCCTAGCTGTTGTCATGGAAATAGCACTTTTATTCTTGGAACACAACTTAGCCAGACCGAAGTCTGCAATTTTGGGATTGAAGTCATTGTCCAGCAGGATATTGTGCGGTTTGATATCGAAGTGGAGGATTGTTTGGTCACAACCCTGGTGAAGATATTCAATCCCTCTGGCTATTCCGAGGGCAATATGATGCAGCCTTTCCCAGCCAAGGAAAACATTCTTTGCGTTAGCGGGAGATATGAACTTCTGCAGCGAATGGTTTGGCAAGTACTCGTAAACTAGAGCTCGTCTATATCCATCAGCACAGAAGCCAATCAAGCGGATTACATTGACATGGTGAATCCTAGCCATTGCTCCCATTTCGTTGACGAACTCCTCTCCTTTTTCTGTTGAATTGTTGAGAACCTTCACAGCTACCGCAATTTCACTGGTTAGCTTTCCTTTGAACACTGTTCCATAAGCCCCCTGCCCCAATTCATCCCTGAATTGATTTGTGATCTTCTTGAGATCAGCATAGGAGTATCTTGTGGGGTTCATAGCTCTGTAATCATCCAAAAACCTTTCAACCTTGGCTTGATATTCTTCTTCTGATTTTCTGAAGCTATAGATTAGGCAGACTGCAATGACTAAAATGCCAAAAAGGATTGATCCTGTGGTTACACCTGCATATAAATAAGCCTTCCAAGTCAAGAAACTGATCTTCTATTCGGGAAACAATGTGTTACAGTAAAATCTTTGAGATTTAGTGAAAATATAACCTATAGCCAGTCGCTTTTTCCAAGTACCTGTAGAAGATAAGAACCCTTGTTAGGTTCTCAATTTTATGAAGTTTCGATGCTGAATTTTTAGAAATGATAACGCTAAATAAACAGGTAACCCACTTGTCAGGCACCTCACAGCAGATATAACTTATCTGTTCAAAGCCACATGCAACACATAATTCAAATTCTATATACAGACCAAGTAAAACAAAGAATCCTAGAAAATGAAGGTGCCATGAACACATAGCTGTGCAATGAAAACTTAAAGCTAAAGATACCTTTGTGCAAGCCATAACACTCAGTTTCATGCTCAGTGATGTTATTTTTCCTCAATACACATTGTTGGCCTGTTGCTTCACAGGATCCACAATTGGGGCTGGACCAAGACAGACGAATATCATGCGGAACAGGTAGGTCGTACATCTTGGTACAAGATAATAATGACTCATCGTCTTCAATAGAAAGTTCTGAATCAACGGCGAGAACATCATAGTGGGCCGTACTTAAACAAGGAGCCATCCAGTTTAAACTTCTTTTATTATTTAAAGAGCAATTGAAGATGGTATAATTGACCTTGGACTTCTCAAACTGTAAGTTAAACACAGACGAGTTGAAGTTTGAGTGTTGTCTTAGAAGGCAACCTTGGGGATCACTTGCAAGAATAACTTGATTTCTGTAGTCAATTTTTTCTATGTGGAGTTTCCCTGCAGGTGGCAGCTCGAGCACAATATCACCTCTCTCATTGCAAGATAGAGGAAACCCAGGATAGCCACACTGGTCTGGCTGCCTATCCTTGATCCAGAATGGAAATCGGATGTCGACGCCACCGTTCCCACAAGATGTCGTGCAATCCAGGCTTGCTCCAAGTTCAGCGATGAACATGAAACAGAACAGGCACCTAACCGTTTTTGATGAAACTTTCATCGTTGCCTCC
>CM063594.1:3525630-3582475 GCA_032356905.1 Salix exigua | reverse complement strand
TTATTCAGGAATTTGAATAACTTATCGTCTTTTTCAATGCAAACCGTCATCCATATGGTAAACTACATGTGGTCTGAGATGACGGGTTCTCTGTTCAGACATTCTATGACTTAGTGAAAAACAAATCCCTCTCTCTAAACTTTGTACTAAGTGAATTTCGGGCGCCATGATTGAGGAAGAAACTCAAAGTTAGCAGAGCGGCTTATGGCGGTTTACCAATGGTTGGTTTTCCAAATACAAGTGACTTTTGATGCCATAAATGACAGGTCATAGTGAAAAAGACATGTCTTTCCATTAGAGCTGGAAGAGCAACTTGTGCATTGGATCCATCCATTTTGTTTGAATTCTTCTGAAGAGCAGGCATTTTGAGTTTGTCTGAAGTCTACTGTCGTCTGCTTCTCTACGAATCAAGAAGAATATTTATAATCAGCTTTATGAATATCAGCATCTGAGGCATTCAATCTTGATATTACTGAGGTTTTCCTGCGATGGCTTGTGCTTAGCAAGAGCTACAGAAGTTTGTTAAAAAACAAATATAAATTTAATTTCAAAAACATCTCTATAATCAGATGCAGATTTGATGTAAAATTTTTATCTGATAAGAACAGTTCAAGCCAACTTGGACTCTATCAACCAGGAAATAAGGTGAATGATTACTGTTTATCATATTGGTATTAGCTTTCAAAATACAGGTATCAATCATGGGACAAGCCTTCCCCTGCAAATGAGCAGAATATTTCATATCAGAACATCACTTAATCAAAAATAGAAGAAAATAAAGCAATTCCAAAAGCATGTCTAGAACCAGAAGCAGATGTGATGTAAAAATTTATCTGAGATGAACATGAGCAGAGTATATCATATCAGAGTATCATTTATGGGAGCAGCCTTCCCCTGCAGATAAGTTAAGCACACCTCCTAATCCTTTCAGCTTCACTATTCCTAAGAGAACGAGTGCAAGAATGCAAAGGAGGCTTCTTCATCGAGAGTTGGCAGCCATCTCAGAAACAGAGTAATCATATATATATATATATAATTCTTGATCATCATTGCTTGCTGTGAATTCTGAGTAAAAGAAATTTCTTATTCAATTTAGGCCAAATAATTGAGGGGTTCTGCGATTATGTAGTTGAACAGTTGAAGCATCGATGGAATATTCTGATGTGGATCACCAAAGTTGCTCCCTCTCATGTTCCTTAGCGGTATCTCGAACTGCTCATGAGTATCAAATTTCAACGAGTCAGGTTTCTCTTTTATTGTATGATTTGCAGTTCATGAGAGATCATGAAGGAAGAAAATGAAGAAAGACACTCTGCATCCTATCCTTCAATATTTTAGTGATCAATTCATTTTCAAAATTAAAACTACTGCTTGGAATCCATTGAAGAAGACTTCACCGTTCGATTAGAGACAAGAGAAATATAATAAAGAGGAAATACTCATTCGATGAAGATATGGTTGACATTCCTGAAATAGAAGAATCATGAAGAGGAATTCAGAAATTCTGTCAAAACTCAAAAGGAAACAAATCCAGTGATCCTCTCCTGTAAACTAGCAGTGCAACGGTAACAAGACAGTGGCAAATATGTTGCCTTGACCAGAGCCCTTTCCAATTGTATATCTTTCTTATGTTGTAAAAAGTATATAAATACCTGTAATCTCATTCTCTCTGCTCACGTGAAGAAATACAATACAGAGAAGCCTTCTCAACAATTTATTCAAAATTCTCCAGTTTATTCTTTTTTTCTTTATGGTATCAGAGCTTGTGTGAGAAGAGAGTTCAAATCAAATTTTTTTTATCTTCTCAAATGACGTCCACAATCTCTCTCAATGTTGCAAATTTTGTTACCCTCAAACTTACACCAGAAAATTATCCTTTGTGGCGTGAACAAATGTTGGTTTTAGCTGAAAGCCAAGACATGGTCGGGCTCCTCACTGGGGAGACAACAAAACCTGTCATGTACACTTACAGAAGGGCATCCACAACTGATGCATCCTCCACAAATGAAACAACAGAACAACAAGTTTCAACAGAATTCATCAAATGGAGAAAAGAAGATCGTCTCCTAAGGGGGTGGATCATTGGAACACTTACAGAAGAGGCCTTGGGACTAGTCATCGGTCTTGACTCATCCAATCGATCCGGAATGCTTTGAAAGAAGCATATGCCCAAGATTCTCAAGAAAGAGAATTCAATCTCAGACAGCAACTCACGTATCTCAAGAAGGAATCAAGTCAGCCCCTGGCAGAACATTTGAAGAAGTTCAAAAGCATATGTGATAGCCTAGCAGCCATAGGCAACCCCATACCTGACAAAACAAAAGTGTATTCCTTACTTACCAATCTTGGACCAAAATATGAATCCTTCACAACAACAATGCTTAAACCCCCAATGCCATCCTACTCAGAAACTATATCACTTTTACGGGGTTTTGAACAACGAAACTCCTGGATTGAAGAATCACACTCACCTTCTTATGCATTTTATGGGCGGCGTAATTCCAGTGCAACAACAAGCAATATCGCAGCCCTCAAAATCATCAATTCTCCTCAAAAGGACGAGGGTTTCATGCTACTAACAATAATTTTCAGTATTCTCAATTTGCGGGAAAAACTCAGGCTCCCAATCATCATCTCAAAAGAATCGTGTTCCTAGACCTCCACCACCGGGAAACGCAGAATGACACTTACAGAAAGAGAGGTGTACAAAAATGAAATCTGTCAACTTTGTGGCAAACAAGGCCATGTAGCGAAAATTTGCTGGAGTCTGCCCGAACAATCCACCCATGAGGAACTCCCTCAAGCCCTTGCTGCTCTCACAATGGACACTACAATAGCCGATCATCGAATGGACCACTGGACATCTGGTGCGTCCAACCATATGACTGCAAATCCAGGTCTGCTTTCTAATCTCAAAACATATGTTGGTAGTGATTCTGTGTTTATTGGTGATGGCTCTCCTTTAAACATTGATGCAATTGGAGATACCTTGGTTACCGACGGTAAGAACAAATTAATGTTGCGAGATGTGTTATTGGTTCCACAATTAGCAAGGAATCTTCTATCAATCAGTCAACTAACACAACAATATCCTGTGAAATGTGAATTTACTGATGATCTATTTTGTGTTAAGGAGCGAGCAACAGGGCGTATTCTCCTAATGGGGCAGCGTAAAGGGGATCTTTATATATTGTCCAAAAGAAGGAAGCCAACTTCTCCCATAGACACAACTCGGAAACGAAGAACTATGGCACCAACGCCTTGGACACCCACAAAGCTCTACTATCAATATTTTACGCTCAAAGAAGATGATTAATTTTTCTTCCAATAAACGAGTTGATACTCTCGTGAGAGTTGTCAACTCAAGAAACTAAGCAAGTTACCATTTAAATCATCTCAATCTGTTAGCACTGATATTATTGAAAAGATTCATTGTGACATTTGGGGACCAGCCCCTGTTTTATCTCTTGGAAAGTTTCGGTTTTATGCATGCTTTGTTGATGATTATTCTCATTATATGTGGCTAATCCCTTTGCGTGCTAAATCTGAATTATTTGATGTTTACTTGGCGTTTGAACAATATGTGCAGCGACAGTTTAACAGAAAAATAAAAATCTTCCATACTGATGGCGGGGGAGAGTTTGTAAATAAAAGACTCCAATCCCATTTACAGCAACAAGGAATCATTCATCAGCTCTCATGTCCGTATACTCCTGAACAGACAGGAATAGTTGAACGACGTCATCGCACTATTAGAGAACTTGGGATGACTATGATCTTTCATAGTGGAATACCTAAGTTTTTATGGGTTGAAGCTTTTACTACAGCAACTTTTCTCATAAACCGATTGCCCTCATCTTCACTTACATTTGATACTCCTTACTATCGTTTTTATGGCACTCACCCAAATTACTCATTTTTACGTGTGTTTGGCTCTCGTTGCTATCCATATACCTGGCATACAAAGAAAAATAAATTTGATGCCAAAACTGTTCCTTGTGTTTTTGTAGGTTACAGTAATCAACACAAAGGCTATCGCTGTTTTGATCTAAAAACAAACAAGATGTTTCTATCGCGACATGTGGTCTTTGATGAGCACCACCTGCCTTGTAAAAAGATGGAGCATTCATCTCCCTCTTCCACCAGTCCCTCTACAGCTCTCAGTATTTTTCCATTACAGCCATTGTCATGTACTCCCTTACATGACAGTGCAGTACCAGATATTCCAGTAGTCATCACTGACTCACACACCTTCACTACTGGTCCTAACCACCCGACAATGGACCACTTAGACCCACCTATTCCTGTAGATGCCCCTGTTCCAAACAATCCCGTCTCGGGTCATGATCACTCTCCGATTTCCAGCATTTCTCATCCACCAAGAACACTTCACATACAATGGAACAATTAAATTCATTAATTCCCGTAGATGTCTCGCCCCACATGATCCCTCCTCTGCACCTTAACATTCATCACCCACAGATATCACCCCACATGAATCACATTCATCTCAAGAAGTTGACAGTATACATGATACAGTCAGTCCTTCGCAACTTTCAATTCTACAATCCAACTCTTCTTTACATTCTGACCAGGTACAGCCAACAAGACATCCTATGATCACTAGAGCTCAACATGGCATACACAAACCTAATCCACGGTATGCATTAAATCTAGAACGTAGAAATATTCCTGATGAGCCACGAAATGTTAGAATGGCTCTGCAACATGATGGTCTGAAACAGGCCATGCTTGAGGAACTCGAGGCATTGCAAAAAATGAAACATGGGTCTTGGTACCTAGAGAACCATCTATGAATGTAGTGGGATCTAAGTGGGTGTTTAAAGCTAAACTAAATGCCAATGGAACCCTTGACGGACTAAAAGCCAGGTTAGTCGCAAAAGGTTATCACCAAGTTGATGGAATCGACTACACGTAAACTTTTTCTCCAGCTTATCAAACCAGGTACCATCCGCTTAGTGCTTAGTCCGGCCCTTGTTCGCAAATGGGAAATACGACAACTCGATGTCAAAAATGCATTTCTTCATGGTTTCATAAGTGAAGATATTTTTATGGAACAACCCCCTGGTATGCACGATAAAATCCTTCCCTCACATGTTTGCAAACTTAAAAAAGCCTTGTATGGGCTTAAACAAGCACCACGGGCATGGTTTGATCGTTTCAAGCACATTTTTGCTTACACATGGTTTCTCCTGTAGTTTGGATAATCCCTCATTATTCATCTTGCACTCATCACTTGGTACACTAATTCTCTTACTCTATGTTGACGACATGCTTTTGACAGGTTCAAATTTACAGCTACTTAATGAATTTGTTTATTTGTTACACTCTGAATTTGCAATGAAAGACCTTGGTCCTATACATCATTTTCTAGGAATCGAAATTAAGCGTTATAATAATTCCTTACATATGTCTCAAGCTCATTATGCTTACTCTATATTAGACAAAGCACAAATGATTAATTGCAAGCCCATGAACACTCCAATGGAATCTAAAACCAAAGGACTTCATGATAATGCACCTTATCCGGATCCTTCTTTTATCGTAGCATTGTTGGTGCCTTACAATACCTTACTCTTACGAGACTCGATCTTTCATTTTGTGTCAATTATGTGTCTCAATTCTTACATTCTCCATCTCTTGGAAGCATGAAAATGGTTCAACGTATTTTACGTTATGTCAAAGGATCAATTCACTTTGGTTTACATTTAACTGGTGATTCTACACTTGATCTTTGTGGGTTCTCTGATGCAGATTGGGCAGGTTGTCCGACTACTCGTCGATCCACCACTGGTTTCTGCACCTTCTTAGGATGGAATATCATCTCATGGTGTGCTAAGAAACAACCAACCATCTCTCGATCAAGTACTGAGGCTGAGTATCGTGCCATGGCCAACACCGCTGCAGAATTAACTTGGTTCACCTTTCTCATGCGTGACCTTCATGTTGCTCAAACACAACCACCAGTATTATTCTCGTGACAACTTAAGTGCCTTGCATATGACAATCAACCCTGCTTTCCATGCTCGTAGTAAGCACATTGAATTGGACTACCACTTTGTTCGTGAACGGGTCTCCAAGGGATTACTTATTACTAGACATGTCTCCTCTACACTTCAGATTACGGATCTCTTCACTAAACCGTTATGTAAGGTCGCCTTGCACCGCTTTAGTGCCAAACTCTGCCTTCAACCTCAAAGACAGTTTGAGGGAGGATATTAAGTATAGCAACCACAAAGATCATCCTACCGAGTCTACAATATGGAGAAATAAGGAAGATGAAGATATGGTTGACATTCCCGAAATAGAAGAATCATGAAGAGGAATTCGAAATTCGTCAAAACTCAAAAGGAAACAAATCCAGTGATCCTCTCCTATAAACTAGCGAAGTTAACGGTAACAAGACAGATGGCAAATATGTTGCCTTGACCGAGCCCTTTCCAATTGTATATCTTTCTTATGTTGTAAAAGTATATAAATACACTGTAATCTCATTCTCTCTCGCTCACGTGAAGAAATACAATACAGAGAAGCCTTCTCAACAATTTATTCAAAATTCTCCGCTTTATTCTTTTTTCTTTAACCTGCTCCATCTGTTTCATTGTGCTCCTAAATAGGAAAATTGCAGGTAATTTTGTCCATTCCATTTCTTTTTTCCAGTTTTTTTTATAGTGAGAACGGAAGAGGATGAGAAGAAAGATGAAGTAATTAGTGAGAACGAGATTTTAAATTTGCAGCAGGAATGACTACTTTTGGCTGAGGATCTTGATGGATGGATTGCTTGATCGGAGGACAGGTTAGGGAAACTAGATTGCCTGGCGTACATATGCAGGTCAAGCGTTTGAAATGAATATCAGATTTTGAAATGAATATCATTTATGGGACAAGCCTTCATTGGCTTAATGAACAGAGTATTTCATACAAGATCACTTAATTATATGCATTTTCAATCAGTAGAATAATCAGACATGGACGATGACATCATTGGCTTCTCATCTATATTCAGAAAAGGTTTCGGAGGCAGTTGCAGGCTTTCCACATCTCCTTCAAGCATCTCCACAACTTCGTTCATTGCTGGTCGATTCAGAGGGTTCATTTGTATACACAACAACCCTACAATAATCATCTTCTTGACTATCATTTTTTCCTCTTCCGTGCCACCATCTCCGATTTCTACAGCTTTCTCATTAGAGACTTGATCGTAAACCCAACATGGCCAGTAAATTTGGCTGGACCTTTCAGCCAACTCGTTCAAATTTTTTCTTCTGCCAGCCATTTCTAGCAGCAGCATTCCAAAACTATAAACATCAGCTTTGTATGAGACGCGCCCGATGTTCTTGTAGAACAGTTCCGGCGCCATGTAACCTATCGTTCCCCTTGCTGCAGTGAGAGATTTAAGACTCTCATTTGCTGGACACAACCTAGCAAGCCCGAAGTCAGAAACCTTTGGAGTGAAATGTTCATCGAGAAGAATGTTGTGAGGCTTGATGTCGAAATGTAGGATCTGCATCTCACAACCTCGATGCAGATATTCGATGCCATGAGCCACTCCAAGGGAAATCTCAAGCAGTTTGTCCCAGCCTAAAGAGACAGATCTTTCTTGAGAAAAAATGAAATTATTGAGAGATCCATTAGGCATGAAATCATACACAAGAGCACGCCTTGATCCCTGAGCACAAAATCCAACTAGCTGCACGACATTAGTGTGGTGAACCCTTCCAATGGTAGCGACTTCATTGATGAAATCTTGTCCATTAGCGTTAGACTTGCCCAGAATTTTTATCGCTGCAGAATTCCCGCTGCGAAGCTTTCCCTTGTACACACATCCAAAACCTCCTTCGCCAATTTTTTCCTTGAAACCCCCGGTCATCTTTTTGATCTCCAAAAAGGAATACCTTACTACCGGCACAAGATTGTTGCGACTCTGTAGGAATTCCTCAATGGTGTCATATGCTGATTGATGTCTTCGTCGCCATTTATAGATCAAGAACGCAATCACAAATGGACTCCCAAAGATAAATTTTGGCCCCTGAACTAGTGCTGTGTGTGGGCAAACAAAAATGAAGATGGAAATCAAGATTATTTCTTATTAATTATCAGATAAATACACAACATTGGAAGCCTCCTAAACACCCATATCATGTTTTTATCTGCTAATAAAATATGATAAACTTTAAACAATATATATAAATAATCGACAAGGGAAGCTCTTACCAATTAATACGGATGCAAACAGCAGGAAGTCTGCAAATTTAGAGATATTTCAGAAAGAACTGTTTGGAATTATGGAATCATCAAGCATGAAACAATTGGGAGATAGAATCCTCACCTGGGATTAACTCGAGCGTAGAAAATCCTGTCGGACCAAGAGATCAGTTACAAAAATTAGATTTATGATTTGAGCAAATAATTACACGATGAAGAAAATTACAATCTTTTAAGAAATGGGCAAACAGAAGTTGAAAGTAGAAAAACGAACTGTTAGTTACTCAATATTGCCCACCTATGCAGTGTGTACGGTTCGAATCTTCGATGTAGCATCCGTTTGCACAACGTCCACACCTGCTACTGTGCCATGAAAGCTCAAACCCGTATTCCAGCAGACTTTGAATTTCCTTGAAGGACATGTTCTTGTAATACTTGACTGGCAACAACGTCATCCTCTCTAAGCTGCACTTTGCCATCAAATCCGAGGCCTTCATGCCACCAACATTAACATAAGAATGTATCGAGAGAGAAACATTGGGATATTTCCCTCCATTAAGGCAAGCACCAGTGTCCAAGTACAGAGGAGAATTCACTGGATTTGTGCAGTTTATAAAAATCATCATCTGCGATAATGCGCGAGGCTTGAATGTGGGAAACCATTCCAGCCCTGTCTTTTTGTATTGAAACCATGTATATGGATAGCGGACATAATCTAAGCTGCTTGTACTTCTGAAAGAAAACATGCCATATGCACTTCTGGAATTTCCTAATCTTGCATATGTTAAAGAAAAATCAGGAAGAGAAGAGCAGTCATTTTTCTTAACACCAGCATCCACCACTCGGATTGTCAAGTTGTCGTTGTTGATGGCCTGCACGTAGTATTTTCGGGAGTCTAAATACAAAACTGTGGAGGTATTTTTCTCGCAGTGGAGGGTATAGAGAGGGTTTCCACAGTTCAACGGATCACTGTTTAGGCGAAAAGGGTTGCTAATAGTTTGACTGCCGCATGAAGAAGGGGCACAGGGATTGGTATCCTTGCAGTTGCTGGTTTGGAAGAGTAGCAGCAGGAGAAGCAAGCAAGCAAAGAGGAGCCTAGCCATGGGTGGAGAAAGCTTGTTTTGAGAAGACAACAGTTAAAGTAAGTGCAACATAGAAGAAGTAGAAATCTAAAGGCCAGTTTTTGACGTGAGAGTTTCACCAAGTCAGAGTCACAATAATGGAGCAAATATATTCAAAGTACCAATTAAGTCATCCTTTGAAACGTCAAAGTCACAATAATGAAGCAAATATTAAAGGCTGCTAAGCATGATAACAACTCATCAACTCCTGAGAAGACAGCAGTTTCAGAATTGTGTCAACTTAGCATGTTGCGATTCAAAACCAGTAGTTTGTTGTCCTTAGAACAACTGAAACACGCTTCCATTTTTGTCTCCGAGGATGTTTATCTCTTCAAAGACCGTCGTTGTAGCCGCCGCCGCCACCAGTTTGTAGTCCTACAAGCAAGGTAAATATACTCCACTGTTATCAGTTGAAATGTATGTGCCAATCACCGCAAACTACCAAGTCATTCTATGAAATGTCAAAGAGGGTCAGAAGCTTCTTCCTCTTCAAAGAAAAATGAATAACAGGAGAGACGAATGGTTCGGTGAAAAGTCCTTACTTTGAATAAACAGGAGAGACGAACTCAATATTTTAAATATAATTTCAAGCTCAATCTTATTTAATTAGGTCCTAAAACAATTCAATAAAAAAATAAAGGATGAAATTATATACAAGAAAAGAAGGAAAACACAAAAACTGCCAAAACAAATGGGTCCACGTTATGAAACAGTTGAACTATAGGGAAAATGACCTTCGACAACTCCTACAAAAATTGTCAACCTTTTGAGCTGTTGTTCTAGATTGACATGACCAAGCCTCTTCTCATGCTGTCATGACCAGGCCTCTTTTAGACTTTGACGTGTCCCACTAGTTCATAAATGTGTATGGTGGATCAATATACGTAAAGCTAAAGCTTTATTATTATTATTATAATTATTATCATTACTATTATTATTATTATGTTAGTTCTGTGAAAGAAAAAAGGAGTATTGCCCCTCACTATCTGCCCTGTTTTCAAGGAAAGATTTGGTCAATCAAAGCCTCCAAAGATGTTTTCCTCATCGAAAACCATCGTTGTAGCCCCGCCACCAATTTCTAGTTCTACAAGCCAGGTAAACGTACTCCATTGTTATTAATTTGGGTCGGTGACAAGTTCTATCAAGCGAAACCTGCATCAACAGAGGAGGCAACGATGAAAGTTGAATCGAAAACGGTTACATGCCTGTTCTGTTTCATGTTCATTGCTGAACTTGTTGGAGCAAGCCTGAATTGCACGACATCTTGTGGGAACCGTGGCGTCGACATCCGATTTCCATTCTGGATCAAGGACAGGCAGCCAGACCAGTGTGGCTATCCTGGGTTTGCTCTATCTTGCAATGAGGAGGGCAATATAGTGCTCGAGCTGCCAACTGCAGGGAAACTCCACATAGAAAAGATTGACTACAAAAATCAAGTTATTCATGCAAGTGATCCCCAACGTTGCCTTCTAAGACAACACTCAAACTTCAACTCGTCTGTGTTTAACTTACAGTTTGAGAAGTCCAAGGTCAATTTTACCATCTTCAATTGTTCTTTAAATAATACAAGACCTCTAAACTGGATGGCTCCTTGTTTAAGTACTCCCCTCTATGATGTTCTAGCCGTTGATTCAGAACTGTCTATTGAAGGCAAAGAGTCATTATTATCTTGTACCAAGATGTACGACCTACCTGTTCCGCATGATATTCGTCTGTCTTGGTCCAGCCCCAATTGTGGATCTTGTGAAGCAACAGGCCAACAATGTGTATTGAGGAAAAATAACATCACTGAGCATGAAACTGAGTGTTATGGCTTGCACAGACAAGACAAAGGTACCTTTAGCTTCAAGTATTCTGTTCACTGTTCTGTGTTCATGGCACCTTCATTTTCTTTGTTTTACTTGGTCTGTATATAGAGTTTGAATCATGTATTGCATGTGGCTTTGAACAGATAAGTTATATCAGCTGTGAACTGCCTGACAAGTGGGTTACCTGTGCATTTAGCGTTATCATTTCTAAAAATTCAGAGTAGAAACTTTCTGAAAATGAGAACCTAACAAGGGTTCTTAACTTCTACAGGTACATGGAAAAAGAGACTGGCTATAGGTTAGTTTCTCACTAAATCTCAAATATTTTACTTTACCACATTGTTTCCCGAAAAGAAGATCATTTCTTGACTTGGAAGGCTTATTTATATGCAGGTGTAACCACAGGATCAATCCTTTTTGGCATTTTAGTCATTGCAGTCTGCAAAATCTATAGCTTCAGAAAATCAAAAGAAGAATATCAAGCCAAGATTAACACAACCATTCTAGTCATTGCAGTCATTGCAGTCTGTAAAAATCACGTCGGGGTGTAACATGGTAAGAAGCTGCTGAATCTGCAACCCAGGTGGTATCCTGACATGCAAGGTTAACATAACCATCATCACAAACAATGGCAACATCACCATCAAATACAACTGCAACTGTACCATTCTCTTCATTCTTGTCTTCATCTTTTCCCTTCTGATCTCTTTTATACTTTCTACAGTCTTTTTGAATATGCCCAGGCTTGTCACAATAATAGCACTTAAATCCCTTCCTTGACTGAGATCTTCCTCTTGGCTTCCATTTGCCTTTTCTATTGCTAGATTCTCTATCTTGTTTGTCGTGAGAGAACCTACTTTGACTTCTCCCTCGGCTTTCTGTAACAAGTGCATGAGACTCGGTAGTGTTTGTCCCTTTCCTCCTCTTCTCTTCATTAAGGATACAATCCTTCACTGTTTTCAAAGTGATCTCCCCATTCGGAGTAAAATTGCTAAGTGACACCACTAAAGTCTCTCAACTATCCGGCAATGAACTCAATAGGATTAGTGCTTGCATCTCATCGACTAGCTCAAGATTCATCAATGATAACTGATTTAAAAAACCTTGGAATTCATTTATATGCACTGAAGCATCTTCACCATCTCTATACTTCAAATTCACAAGGTCTCTAATTACAAAAACCTTGTTTTGTGCACTCTCTTTGGCAAATGTTTCTTCCAACATCTTCCAAACTTCATAGCAGTCATGTTCTTGAGAAATATGATTAATGGACTTAGAGGATACCCATTTTCTAACATTAGCGGTAGCCTTTCTATTAAGCCTCTTCCATTTTGCATCATCCATTTCAACAGGCTTTACTCCTTTACATTCAATCGGCAAAGCCAAATCATTGCAATATAAGTGATCCTCCATCATTATTTTCCATAGAAAATAATTTGAGGAAGTGAGCTTTATCATGCCCGAATCTTCCTTTTCCATTTTAATTGCACAAGAAATTCAATCTACACAACCAATGCTCTGATACCACTTGTTGGAAAAGAACTCAAACAATAGGACACCAATTTAGCGGATTACCAATCAAGTCCCAAACCTTTTCCCTCTTTGTGCAATTAAATTATGGGATCAAACAATCAACAATATAATGCAAATAATCACACACATCAACACCAAGATTTTTACATGGAAAACCCGATACGGGAAAAAACCACGGGACCGTAGGCCACTTAAAGCTTCCACTATCACAAATAATGGGTTCACAATATTCTTCCTCAGATTCAACTAAGGGCTACAACATATATCATCAAGAACAACTTATTCTAGGAATACAACAATATTAAAGAGAGCAAAAGTTTGAGAAAGGCTAACAATGCTGACAACCCCGTTTTCTGTCAAAATGGACTATTTTCACAACTCCAATATTCAATCCAACTGTTTATAATGAAGACTAATGTGTCTAGAAGCTCGATCCAACGATGAATAAGCTGGAAATAAAGAAAAGAAAAAGCATTGTTTGGCAGCCACCATTCTTTTCTTTTCTTCTTCTCAAACTCTCGGCTCACCCTCTCTTTTTCTTACAAAAACCCTACAACACACTTAAGGTGATGTGGCAGCCACCCCATTTAAATTAAAATGGTGCGGGACCACCCAACTTCTCTTTTCTTGATTGGCTACGTGGCAAGCAAAGAGGAGCCTAGCCATGGGTGGAGAAGGAGCAGCAAGGAGGAACCGGGACAGGGATGGAGAAAGAGTATGCAGTGCATAAACAATTCTTCTAGTCTTGAGAAGACAACAGATAAATTCAAATAAAATAAAGGCGACTTTTGGAAAGCATCTATCAGCATATTAAAATTACTGACAATTGCCAAGTCATTCTGTGAAATGTTCAAAGTCACAGTAATAAAGAAATGATTTTGATTTTAAGACCTTACAGCAGAACAAAAATCCCATGAACAAAATTAATTAAGCTTCTACACTCTACAAGAAGACAAAATCCCATGAAATATTCTTTTAGGGTATCAGAGTTATTAAAGCAAAGTCCAATTGAGAACTTTCTGGTGACATAAAACGAAGGTATCAGAGTTACCCTTGCTGCTCCCATCTGAGTTTACTACTGTTTCGGCAATATCCAAGTATTATTAGGCGAAACCTGCATCAGCATAGGAGGCAACGATGAAAGTTTCATCGAAAACGGTTACATGCCTGTTCTGTTTCATGTTCATTGCTGAACTTGTTGGAGCAAGCCTGAATTGCACGACATCTTGTGGGAACCGTGGCGTCGACATCCGATTTCCATTCTGGATCAAGGACAGGCAGCCAGACCAGTGTGGCTATCCTGGGTTTGCTCTATCTTGCAATGATCAGAGGGGCGATATAATGCTCGAGCTGCCACCTGCAGGGAAACTCCACATAGAAAAGATTGACTACAGAAACCAAGTTATTCTTGCAAGCGATCCCCAAGGTTGCCTTCTAAGACAACACTCAACTTATTCATCGTCTGTGTTTCACTTACAGTTCAAGATGTCCAATGTCAATTTTAGCATCTTCAATTGCTCTTTAAATAATAAAAGAACTTTAAACTGGATGGCTCCTTGTTTAAGTACTGCCCGCTATGATGTTCTCGCCGTTGATTCAGAACTTTCTGTTGAAGACGATGAGTCATTATTATCTTGTACCAAGATGTACGACCTACCTGTTCCGCATGATATTCGTCTGTCTTGGTCCAGCCCCAATTGTGGATCCTGTGAAGCAACAGGCCAACAATGTGTATTGAGGAAACATAACATCACTGAGCATGAAACTGAGTGTTATGGCTTGCACAAAGGTATCTTTAGCTTTAAGTTTTCTTTGCACAGCTATGTGTTCATGGCACCTTCATTTTCTTGGATTCTTTGTTTTACTTGGTCTGTATATAGAATTTGAATCATGTACTGCATGTGGCTTTGAACAGATAAGTTATATCTGCTATGAGGTGCCTGACAAGTGGGTTACCTGTGCATTTAGCGTTATCATTTCTAAAAATTCAGCATAGAAACTTCATAAAATTGAGAACCTAACAAGGGTTCTTATCTTCTACAGGTACTTGGAAAAAGCGACTGGCTATAGGTTA
The DNA here is from genome assembly GCA_032356905.1 of Salix exigua. Lineage (NCBI taxonomy): Eukaryota > Viridiplantae > Streptophyta > Magnoliopsida > Malpighiales > Salicaceae > Salix > Salix exigua. The sequence continues at coordinate 3,567,713 of CM063594.1, read as the reverse complement.
GATTTTCACTAAATCTCAAAGATTTTACTGTAACACATTGTTTCCCGAAAAGAAGATCAGTTTCTTGACTTGGAAGGCTTATTTATATGCAGGTGTAACCACAGGATCAATCCTTTTTGGCATTTTAGTCATTGCAGTCTGCCTAATCTATAGCTTCAGAAAATCAGAAGAAGAATATCAAGCCAAGGTTGAAAGGTTTTTGGATGATTACAGAGCTATGAACCCCACAAGATACTCGTATGCTGATCTCAAAAAGATCACAAATCAATTCAGGGATGAATTGGGGCAAGGAGCTTATGGAACAGTGTTCAAAGGAAAGCTAACCAGTGAAATTGCGGTAGCTGTCAAGGTTCTCAACAATTCAACAGAAAAAGGAGAGGAGTTCGTCAACGAAATGGGAGCAATGGCTAGGATTCACCATGTCAATGTAATCCGCTTGATTGGCTTCTGTGCTGATGGATATAGACGAGCTTTGGTTTACGACTACTTGCCAAACGGATCGCTGCAGAAGTTCATATCTCCAGCAAACGCAAAGAATGTTTTCCTTGGCTGGGAAAGGCTGCATCATATTGCCCTCGGAATAGCCAAGGGGATTGAATATCTTCACCAGGGTTGTGACCAAACAATCCTCCACTTTGATATCAAACCGCATAATATCCTGCTGGACAATGACTTCAATCCCAAGATTGCAGACTTCGGTATGGCTAAGTTGTGTTCCAAGTATAAAAGTGCTATTTCCATGACAACAGCCAGGGGGACCATCGGCTACATAGCACCTGAAGTGTTCTCCAGAAACTTTGGGAATGTGTCCTACAAGTCAGATGTGTACAGTTTTGGAATGTTAGTGCTAGAAATGGTTGGTGGAAGGAAAAATGTTGATGAAACAGCAGAAAATGGTGATCAAGTATACTTCCCAGAATGGATTTATAATCTTTTAGAAGAAGGAGAAGACCTGCGGTTCCAAATCGAGGAAGAAGGAGATGCTAAAATTGCGAAGAAGCTAGCCATTGTAGGACTGTGGTGCATACAGTGGAACCCAGTGGACCGTCCTTCCATGAAGCTTGTTGTCCAGATGCTGGAAGGTGTAGGAGACAGGTTAAGTACACCTCCTAATCCTTTGAGCTCCACAATTCCAAAGAAAACGAATGCAAGTATTCTAAGGAAGCATCTTCATCAAGAGTTGGCAGCCATCTCAGAAATTGAGTAATCATATATGTTGTTTTCAAGGTTGTGATCTATGTGCTGCATGCAGTGGATTCTGAGTAATTCGTGGTTTTTTTAAAATAAAAAAAAATATATATATAGTAAATACTAACGAAGAAATAATTGAATCTAGATATATTTGAGATATCAGGGACTCAATTGTAAAGGTTAATATTTTGTGACAAAATAAGCATAGAGTAATATTCTAGGGGTTAATTTGAGGTTTCCCTAGAATTAATCAGCTCCTGGCTATTCAGGGAACTTGAATAACTTGTCGTCTTCTTCAATGTCGTCATCCTTATGGTAAACTACATGTGGTCTGAAATGACGGATGCTCTGTTCAGACATTCTATGGCTTCGTGAATTTCGGGCGCCATGATTGAGGAAGAAACTCAAAGTTTGTGAATTTATGTCTCTGCATTCAAAAGGGATGTGCAAACTGTCCTTAGCAGAGCAACTTATGGCGGTTTACCAACGGTTGGTTTTCCAAATACATGTGATGAACGACAGGTCATAGTGAAAACACATGTGTTTCGAGTAACGTGTGCATTGGATCCATCCACTTTGTTTGAAGTCTCTGAAGAGCAGGCATTTTGATTTTGTTTGAAGTCTACTGTCGTCTGCTTCTCTACGAATCAAGAAGAATATTTCCTGAGGTTCAGGGAGTCTTTTCCAGCGATGGCTAGCAGTAATGCTCATTTTTGCCTGGACTTCTTGCTTGTGCTTAGCAAGAACTACAGCAGTTTGTTTAAAAACAAATATAAATTAAATTTCAAAAACATCTCTATAATCAGATGCAGATTTGATGTAAAATTTTTATCTGATAAGAACAGTTCAAACCAACCAAGACAAGCAATCTTGGAGAAGTCTTCGACCTGGAAATATTGGTATTAGCTTTCAAAAAACTAGTATGAATCATGGGACAAACCTTCCCCTGCAAATGAGCAGAGTATTAAGATCACTTAATCAAAAAACATAAGAGAATAAAGCAATTCAAAAAACATCTCTAGAACCAGACGCAGATTTGATGTAAAAATTTATCTGAGAAGAACAAGAGCAGAGTATTTCATATCAGAATATCATTTATGGGACAAGCCTTCCCCTGAAGATAAGCAGGGCATGTCATCATACAAGATCACTTAATTATATGCATTTTCAACCAAGCTCACTGATTCCGTAGAATAATCAGACATGAACGATGACTCCCCACAAGTGTTTATTGGCTTCTCATCTAGATTCAGAACAGGATTTGGAGGCATTTGCAGGCTTTCAACATCTCCTTCAAGCATCTCCACAACTTCATTCATTGCTGGCCTACTCACAGGTTTCATTTGTATACACCACAACCCTACAATAATCATCTTCTGGACTATATTTTTTTCCACTTCCGTGCCACCATCTCCGATTTCTACAGATTTCGCATTAGAGACTTGATCGTAAACCCAATATGGCCAGAAAATTTCGCTGGACCGCTCAGCCAACACATTCAAATTTTTTCTTCTACCAGCCATTTCTAGCAGCAGCATTCCAAAGCTGTAAACATCAGCTTTGTATGAGACGCGCCCGATGTTCTTGTAGAATAGTTCCGGCGCCATGTAACCTATCGTTCCCCTTGCTGCAGTGAGAGATCTAAGACTCTCATTGGCAGGACACGACCTAGCAAGCCCAAAGTCAGAAACTTTTGGATTGAAATGTTCATCGAGAAGAATGTTGTGAGGCTTGATATCAAAATGCAGGATCTGCATCTCACAACCTCGATGCAGATATTCAATGCCTTGAGCCACTCCAATGGAAATCTCAAGCAGTTTTTCCCAGCTTAAAGAAACAGATCTTTCTTGAGAAAAAATGAAATTATTGAGAGATCCATTAGGCATGAAATCATACACAAGAGCACGCTTTGATCCCTCAGCACAAAAACCAACTAGCTGAACTATATTAGTGTGGTGAACCCTTCCAATGGTAGCGACTTCATTAATGAAATCTTGTCCATTAGTCTTCGACTTGCCCAGAATTTTTATTGCTGCATAATTCCCACTGCGAAGCTTTCCCTTATATACACATCCAAAACCTCCTTCGCCAATTTTTTCCTTGAAACCTCCTGCCATCTTCTTAATCTCTGAATAAGAATACCTTACTACTGGCATAAGATTATTATGACTCTGTATGAATTCCTCAACTGTGTCATATGCTGATAGATGTCTTCGTCGCCATTTATAGATCAAGAACGCAATCACAAACGGACTCCCAAAGATAAATTTTGGCCCCTGAACTTGTGCTGTGTGTGACGTTTGAGGGGAAACAAAATTGAAGACGGAAATCAATATTATTTCTTATCAAAATTATCTGATAAATACACAACATGCGTTAGGTTTGGTGTTAGAATTTATTCTCCTTGTTATCTAAAATCTAGACCGTCATGATTTGCAGAAAAGGAGTTCATTTTCTTAAAAGTCTCAGGTTCAACTTTGCATAAATACATACCCGGTAACCTAAAGATCTCTCTGAGGCATTAGGCCTCCTATAACCATTATCATTTTTTATCTACTAATAAAATATGATCCAATATCATAAACTAAAAAATAAATAATAAATAAGGGAAGTTCTTCCCAATTAATATGGATGTTCTTACCAATTAACATGGATACAAACAGCAGGACGACTGCAGAGAAGGTAAACAAAATTTAGAGATATTTTAGAAAGAACTGTATGGAATTATGGATCAGACATGAAAACATTGAGAAATAGAATCCTCACCTGCGGTTATCTCGAGCCAAGAAGATTCTGTTGGACGAAGAGATCAGGTACAAAAATTAGATTTTTTATTTGAGCAAATATTACACGATGAAAAGAATTGAGAAAAACGGATGAAGGACAGAGAAAATGTTGGGAGAAAAATGGGTGAGGATTGAGAAGAAGGTATAATTCTATCAAGTGCGGCCAAGAAGTTCCTGTTGGACCAAGAGATCAGTTACAAAAATTAGATTTTTTATTTGAGCAAATATCACAAGATGAAGAGAATTGAGAAAAACGGATGACGGACATAGAAAATGTTGGAAGAAAAATGGGTGTGAGAATTGAGAAGAAGGCATAATTCTATTAAGTGCTTCCATCTAAGCTCTCTATTGAGAAGAAGGACTACTTAATAATGCTGAATTACAAACCTTTTATAGGCATAAAGAACTACACAATCAAGGAATTAAACTAAAACAAAGAAATCTTAGTGTAAACATGAATTATATTTTGCTGACTAAACCGGTCGATCGTTTATAAACTGTTCGACCGATTTGTTTAATACAATCGGTCAATTGTTTCCTCTATTCAGGGGGGGGGGGGGGGAATCAGGTTCGTAAGCTGTAGACTACATCCTTTGTTATTCAGAAAAACTGAAATCTTGTTTATTTTTAACAGAAAATTAGATTGGAAGCAATCATCTATTATCAATATATATGATATCATTACCAACAGCAACGTATGATAGCTTGATTGAATTGACTGTGAGATCCTTAATACTACATAGGCTAGCTACTGAAAAGCACAGTTGCTAGAAATTGGGAATTCATGCCAAAAGAAGTTGAAAATAGAAAAAATGAACTGTTAGCTACTCAATATTGCCAACCTGTGCAGTGTGTATGGTTCGAATCGTCAATGTAGCAGATAGCTTCACAACTTCCACACCTGCTGCTGTGCCATGAAAGCTCAAACCCATATTCCAGCTGACTGTGAATTTCCTTGAAGGGCATGTTCCTGTAATCCTTGACTGGCAACAACGTCATCCTCTCTAAGCTGCACATTTCCATCAAATCCGAGGCCTTCATGCCACCAACATTAACATAAGAATGTATCGAGAGAGAAACATTGGAATATTTCCCTCCATTAAGGCAAGCACCAGTGTCCAGAGGAGAATTCACTGGATTTGCGCAGTTTATAAAAATCATCATCTGCGATAATGGGAGAGGCTTGTATTTGGGAAACCATTTATGCCATTCCGGCCCTGTCTTTTTGTATTGAAACCATGTATATGGATAAATGGCATGATCTACGCTTGTAGTTGTAAACCATGTATATGCACTTCTGGAATTTCCTAATCTTGCATAAGTTAAAGAAAAATCAGGAAGAGCGGAGCAATCGTTTTCCTTAACACCAGCATCAACCACTCGGATTGTCAGGTTGTTGTAGTTGATTGCCTGCACGTAATACTTTAGCGAGTCTAAATACAAAATTGTGGAGGTGTTTTTCTCGCAGTGGAGGGTATAGAGAGGGTCTCCAAAGTTTAATGGATCGCTGTCTAGGCTGAAAGGGTAACTAAAAGTACGATTGCCACATCGATTGGTACCCATGCAGTTGCTGGTTTGGAAGAGTACTAGCAGCAGGAGAAGCAAGCAAGCAAAGAGGAGCCTGGCCATGGGTGGAGAAAGAGTGTGTTGAGAAGACAAGAGATGATCTTTCCAAGCTAAGCTAGATGAAAGTTAATGTTAAGATTTGTGATGGGTTGTTTGTGATTTGTGCAGGTGAAAGGTTGCAGAAACACAATAGCAATAAAGCTTGGACTTGAAGAACAAGAACAACACACAAGGTATTTGATGAAATTGTTTGATGAACATTCATAGAATGCATGCCTATTTATACATGAAGGAAACTAAACACACTTCCTAGTAATCTTCCACTAACTCTAGTGGACATTCCATTAACTCTAGTGGACATTGTGTTGCCATTAACTCTAGTGGACATTCCACTAACTCTAGTGGACATTGTGTTGCCACTAACTCTAGTGGACTTCGACGAAATCAAACATTAAACTGAAAGACAAACAACATTACAATAGAAATACACTGCTAGAAATGAACTGATAAGCTAGAGTGAAAATGTCATTAGTCTAACAGTTAACAAATGAAAGAATCCCTAGAAAAAGCGTAAGTGCAACATAGAACAAGTAGAAATCTAAAGGCCAGTTTTTCGACGTGAGAGTTTCACCTTTGAAATGTCATCCTTAGAAATGTCAAATTCACAATAATGAAGCAAATATTAATGGTTGTAAAGCATGATAAGAACCACAAATCCATCAACCCTCAACACCACAAGCGTCAACATAAAGAGAACATGATAACCTTTTTGGCAATTATTGTGATAAAAGCCAAAGATCAATCCAAGTCTACAAGGCAAGTCTAAGCTCTGCTTCCCTCCTCCGTCCCTTCGAAAGTGGAAAGAAAGTGAGGGTGCAGTAATCCTTTCTGACACGGAACAAAATAGACGAGAAGCCTTTCTTTTATCACATTGTATGCAAGAGAGGTCGATTTTGAGTACTTAATTTAGGCCAATCTTTTATCACCATTGGAGGCAACGATGAGAGATTCATCAAAAACGGTTAAATGCTTGTTCTGTTTCATGTTCATTGCCCAACTTGGAGCAAGCATGAATTGCACCACATCTTGTGGGAACCGTGGCGTTGACATCCGATTTCCATTCTGGATCAAGGACAGGCAGCCAGACCAGTGTGGCTATCCTGGGTTTGCTCAATCTTGCAATGAGAGGGGCGATATAGTGCTCGAGCTGCCAACTGCAGGGAAACTCCACATAGAAAAGATTGACTACAGAAATCAAGTTATTCATGCAAGTGATCCCCAAGGTTGCCTTCTAAGACAATACTCAAGTTATTCATCGTCTGTGTTTCACTTACAGTTCAAGATGTCCAAGGTCAATTTTACCATCTTCAATTGTTCTTTAAATAATACAAGACCTCTAAACTGGATGGCTCCTTGTTTAAGTACTGCCCACTATGATGTTCTTGCCGTTGACTCAGAACTTTCTATTGAAGGCAATGAGTCCTTATTATCTTGTACCAAGATGTACGACGTTCCTGTTCCGCATGATATTCGTCTGTCTTGGTCCAGCCCCAATTGTGGATCTTGTGAAGAAACAGGAAAAAAATGCAGATTGAGGAAAAATAGCATCACTGAGCTTGAAACTGAGTGTTATGGCTTGAACAGAAAAAACAAAGGTATCTTTAGCTTTAAGTATACTTTTCACTGTTGCTGTTCATGGACGGCACCTTCATTTTCTAGGATTCTTTGTTTTACTTGGTCTGTATATAAAATTGGAATTATGTATTGGAATTGGAATTGAACAGGCAAGTCCTGTTAGCGTGAGCTGCAGACAATTAACTTTAGCATCCCGGAATTGTAGACATCCCGATAGAATAGGATTAAATTTACTGGCCTGTAAAAAGGATTCCTATATAGAATAGGACTTCTCTGTAACTTATAAAAGAAGAAGAAGAATAAGGAAAAGAGAGGTGGAAAAGGCTCTCAGATTTATCACGATTGCTCTCTGATTTATAAATTCCTCCCTACTAGTGAGGTGACTGACCATTGGGTTACGATATTATCATGACTTCAGAAAATTACAACTTCTTAACAAGGGTTATTTTCTTCTGCAGGTAAATGGGAAAAGCCATTGACTTTAGGTTAGTTGCTCTCAAATTTACTCCAACCCATTGCTTCTAAAAAACAATACCAGTCTCTTGACTTGGAAGGCTTATTTATATGCAGGTGTAACCACAGGATTCATCCTTTTTGGGGTTTTGGTCATTGCAGTCTACAAAATCTATAGCTTCAGAAAATCAGAAGAAGAATATCAAACAAAGGTTGAAAGGTTTTTGGATGATTACAGAGCTATGAACCCCACAAGATACTCGTATGCTGATCTCAAGAAGATCACAAATCAATTCAGGGATGAATTGGGGCAAGGAGCTTATGGAACAGTGTTCAAAGGAAAGCTAACCAGTGAAATTGCGGTAGCTGTCTAGGTTCTCAACAATTCAACAGAAAAAGGAGAGGAGTTCGTCAACGAAATGGGAGCAATGGCTAGGGTTCACCATGTCAATGTAATCCGCTTGATTGACTTCTGTGCTGATGGATTTAGACGAGCTTTGGTTTACGACTACTTGCCAAACGGATCGCTGCAGAAGTTCATATCTTCAGCTAACGCAAAGCATGTTTTCCTTGGCTGGGAAAGGCTCCATCATATTGCCCTCGGAATAGCCAAGGGGATTGAATATCTTCACCAGGGTTGTGACCAAACAATCCTCCACTTTGATATCAAACCGCATAATATCCTGCTGGACAATGACTTCAATCCCAAGATTGCAGACTTCGGTATGGCTAAGTTGTGCTCCAAGTATAAAAGTGCTATTTCCATGACAACAGCCAGGGGAACCATCGGCTACATCGCACCTGAAGTGTTCTCCAGGAACTTTGGGAATGTCTCCTACAAGTCAGATGTGTACAGTTTTGGAATGTTAGTGCTAGAAATGGTTGGTGGATGGAAAAATGTTGATGATACAGCAGAAAATGGCGATCAGGTATACTTCTCAGAATGGATTTATAATCTTTTAGAAGAAGGAGAAGACCTGCGGTTCCAAATCGAGGAAGAAGGCGATGCTAAAATTGCGAAGAAGCTAGCCATTGTGGGACTCTGGTGTATACAGTGGAACCCAGTGCACCGTCCTTCCATGAAGCTTGTTGTCCAGATGCTGGAAGGTGAAGGTGACAGGTTAAGTACACCTCCTAATCCTTTGAGCTCCACAATTCCAAAGAAAACGAATGCAAGTATTCTAAGGAAGCATCTTCATCAAGAGTTGGCAGCTATCTCAGAAATTGAGTAATCATATATATTGTTTTCAAGGCTGTGATCTATGAGCTGCTTGCAGACGATTCTGAGGAATTCGTGGTTTTTTTTAAAATATATATATATAGGAAACACTCTAGAGGTTAATTTGAGGTTTCCATAGAATTAATCAGATCCTGGCTATTTAGGGAACTTGAATAACTTGTCGTCTTCTTCAATGCAAACCGTCATCCATATGGTAAACTACATGTGGTCTGAAATGACGGATGCTCTGTTCAGACATTCTATGACTTGTGAAAAACAACAGAACAAATCTCTCTCTCTCTCTCTCTCTATCTTTCTAAACTTTCTACTAAGTGAATTTCGGGCGCCATGATTGAGGAAGAAACTCAAAGTTTGTGAGTGACGCAGCATAAAATCATAAAGGAATACGACTAACTAACGTCGATATACCGTAAATAAGTCAAAAACAAGAGAAACTTTCAGAAAAGTTCAAAACTTTATTCAATAATTCAAAATGATAATTCGGCCAGAGGCCTACAAGCATATTTAAAGCAGAAACCATAGACCTAACCAATGTCGAATAAAGAAACGACGCTAATTAATAAAATTACCAAATATAGCAAATTTGAGATAAATGCAAAATATGAAAAGGCTATAAATCCTAAGCAAGTGAGCATTGTCGAAAGTCAATTCGGACTTGGAAATCAAGAGTTATGACTAAAACGAAACTTTGCTAAAATGACAAAAACGATGATTTCGGGGCCGAAACGATGGAATTCGGCCAAAAACTTGTGTGCTTCAACAGCCAAGCTCTGACTTCCTCCGCAAATGCCAAGACGCATCAACTAAGTGAGTTTCGTGTCATTCTGACTTTGGTGCCCGGACTGCCGAAATTCAGTTGACTTTGAATTTCGAATGCTCTCTCTTGAACATCAACGCCTCTACCACTTGTTCTACATTAGTGAGCTACAGAAGTTTGTTTAAAAACAAATATAAATTTAATTTCAAAAAACATCTCTATAATCAAATGCAGATTTGATGTAAGAATAGTTCAAACCAAATAAAGCCAAGCCAACTTGGACTCTATCAACCAAGAAATAAGGTGAATGATTATTGTTTATCATATTGGTATTAGCTTTCAAAAAACTAGTATCAATCATGGGACAAGCCTTCCCCTGCAAATGAGCAGAGTATTTCATATCAGAATATCACTTAATCAAAAAAATAAAGCAATTCCAAAAACATCTCTAGAACCAGAAGCAGATTTGATGTAAAAATTTATCCGAGAAGAACAAGAGCAGAGTATTTCATATCAGAATATCATTTATGGGACAAGCCTTCCCCTGTAGATGAGCAGGGTATTTCATACAAGATCACTTAATTATATGCATTTTCAACCAAGCTGGCCGATTCAGTAGAATAATCAGACATGGACGATGACTCCCCATAAGTGTTTATTGGCTTCTCATCTAGATTCAGAGCAGGATTCGGAGGCGATTGCGAGGCTTTCCACGTCTCCTTCAAGCATCTCCACGACTTCGTTCATTCGTTGGCCGGTTCATAGGTTTCATTTGTATACACCACAACCCTACAATGATCATCTTCTTGACAATCTTTTTTCCTCTTCCGTGCTACCATCTCCGATTTCTACAGACTTTCTCATTAGAGACTTGATCGTAAACCCAATATGGCTGAAGATTTCACTGGACCTTTCAACCAACGCATTCAAATTTTTTCTTCGCCGACCATTTCTAGCAGCAGACATTCCAAAGCTATAAACATCGACTTTGTATGAGACTCGCCTGATGTTCCTGTAGAAACGATTCCGGCGCCATGTACCCTATCGTTCCCCTGCTGCAGTTGAGAGATCTAAGGCTCTCATTGGTCGGACACAACCTAGCAAGCCCAAGTCGAAACTTTTGGATTGAAATGTTCATCGAGAAGAATGTTGTGAGGCTTGATGTCGAAATGCGGGATCTCGCATCTCACAACCTCGATGCAGATATTCAATGCCTTGAGCCACTCAATGGAAATCTCAAGCGCTTTTCACGACTTAAAGTGACGAGTCCATCTTGAGAAAAATGAAATTATTGAGAGATCCATTAGGCATGAAATCATACACAAGAGCACGCTTTGATCCCTCAACGACAAAAACCAACTAGTCGCACTACATTAGTGTGGTGAACCCTTCCAATGGTAGCCACTTCATTGATAAAATCTTGTCCATTAGCCTTCGACTTGCCCAGATTTTTATCGCTGCAATTCCCATCGCACGACTTTCCCTTGTACACGTAACCAAAACCTCCTTTGCCAATTTTATCCTTGAAACCTCCTGTCATCTTCTTAATCTCTGAATAAGAATACCTTACTACTGGCATAAGATTGTTATGAGTCCAGTAGGAATTCCTCAACCGTGTCATATGTCTGATAGATGTCTCGGTCGCCATTTATAGATCAAGAACGCAATCACAAACGGACTCCCAAAGATAAATTTTGCCCCTTGTAGAAGAACAAGTAACTGGCAATGAACTTAATGAAACCCATGAAGATAATGCAGCCTTAATTACAACTAAATCGAAGAGTGAGGATCCGGAAGGTCACGTAACAGCGAATGAAATGAAACATGAAGATCAAGACTTTAAGGCACCCGTTATCGTCATCAATTCAACAGATACGATGAACTGAAGTAAGCAACTGAAACAATGCAATTTATGTCAATTAAATTGCACAATAATGACAACTAGAATAGATAAGTTAATCTGTCATCATCTGTAATACTATATATATAGGATTGTGTGTACAGAATAGATCAATTGAAGAAATACAATTACAATTCATCAAATAAACAATCTCGGTTTCTTTATGGTATCAGAGCCATTAAAAGACTAAGTCTCAATGTCTTCGTCAAACTCTTCCGCAACTCAATCTTCCTCTTCTATCATCTCTATGCCCTCTGTCACTACTGTCAAACTCAACCATGACAACTTTCTTCTTTGGAAAGCTCAGCTTGTACCTTATTTTAGAGGCCAAGACCTCTTTGGATTCCTTGATGGTAGTATTCCAAAACCACCCAAAATCATCTCAGTCACCAATTCTGAATCATCTTCTGTTACTGAACGACTTAATCCAGCTTACTCACAATGGATTCGTCAAGATAACATCATCCTCAGCATTCTCATGACCTCTTTATCTGAACCTATTCTTGCTCAAGTGGTGACATATACAACTTCCAGAGGTGTTTGGAACGCACTAGATGAAACTTTCTCATCTCGGTCCCGTGCACGAATTCTACAAATTCGCACGCAACTTGCAACCGCCACAAAAGGCGGCAAGACAGCCACTGATTACTTTCATTTCATCAAACGGCTTACGGATGAACTTGCTGTCGCTGGACAGCCACTAAATCATGATGATATTATCACTTATTTACTTGCAGGTCTTAGCCACGAGTATGATAGTCTTGTGGCTTCCATCTCAGCACGCACCGATGACATTACACTGGAAGAGATCTACTCCTTGCTACTTACTTCTGAGGCACGCTTATCTCGACATCAACTCTCCCCTGTCAACCAGCAACTCTCGGCCAACATTGCTCAGCGGCAAAACTTCAACAGGCGAAGCAATTTTCGTGACAGGGGGCGTGCTCAACGTGGTGGTCACAATTCTGGCGGCAGAAATTTTAATCAATCCTCTATTGTGTGCCAAATTTGTAACAAAATTGGCCATTATGCTAAGAAATGTTATTTCAGGTTTGACGTCACTTACCAGGATACAAACAACATACCACCAAAACAAGGGCTGTTGACAATGCATCACGGCAACAATAACTGGGACAATGCATGGAATGCCGATACTGGTGCCACACATCATTTTACAAATGATACTAATAATTTGAATCTTCAGAAATCAGATTATACTGGTGCAGATAATGTACAAGTTGGCAATGGTCAAGGTTTGCAAATTTCAAAAACTGGATCCTCTATACTGTCCACTCCCTCGTCCACTTTTCTTCTTAATCAAGTTCTTCTTGTTCCCGAATTGCATCAAAAATTACTGTCAGTCCATCAATTTTGTGTCGATAACAATGTGTATTTTGAATTTCACTCTTTTCATTTTCTTGTGAAGGATTACTCGGGGAAGGTCCTTCATCACGGTTTACTTCATGATGGTCTCTATAAATTCCTTAATAATCCATGTCTTCCATGGGCACTCTCGAGTTTTCGTTCAAGTGACTGGCACCGTCGGCTTAGACATGCATCTGCTCCCGTCATTAATAAAGTCCTTTCCTCTCTTCCATTTCGTGTCTTGCCGAATAAAAATGCTCATGTTTGTCCTGATTGTCAAATGGCAAAAAGCCATAATTTGCCCTTTCATCCTTCCATGTCTGTGTCATTAAACCCGTTAGAATTAATATTCACCGATGTATGGGGACCAGCCTTCATTCCATCTACAACAGGAGCCAAATATTATGTTAGTTTCCTAGATGACTATTCCAAATTTTTGTGGCTTTTCCCTATTAAACTGAAATCTGATGTTGAACATGTGTTTTTAAATTTTCAAACACATGTGGAAAAACAGTTTGATAGAAAAATTAAGGCAATTCAGTCTGATTGGGGTGGGGAGTATCGCCGTCTAAACACATACTTTCACAACACTGGCATTCATCATCGAATTGCTTGCCCACACACCCATCAACAAAATGGCTCCATTGAACGCAAACATAGACACATTGTCGAAGTTGGCCTAAGTCTCTTAGCTCATTCCAATTTACCAATGATTTACTGGGAAGATGCTTTCACTACTGCCACATACATTATCAACCGGCTCCCAACACCAATATTACATCACAAGTCCCCATACGAAATTCTCTATCACAAGACACCTGATTACCAATTTATGCGTGTGTTTGGTTGTGCATGTTGGCCCAATTTACGGCCATATAATAAGAACAAACTTAATTTTCGATCAAAAACATGCATCTTTATTGGTTATAGTCCATGTCATCAAGGATACAAGTGTCTTGATTTATCTACGGGAAAAATTTATGTCTCTCGTCATGTTATATTCGATGAATCCCTCTTTCCATATTCTAAAAACCTGTCCATCGGTGAAAATCTAACTGATTCCTCCTCTATTTCTCTTCCTCATCAAACCGTGTCTGTCCCATCTTCTGATCCAGTTGATTTGCAATCTAACCACTTGGCTTCAAGTATACCATCTGCTCCTCTTGATTTGATTTCTGCAGGTACAAATTCCTCTCCACCCGTGGCCTTTGCAGATCCAAGACCAGATACCACTCGGTCTGTCACGCCAGATATCCCTCATTCTGCTCAGGATCAGCACCATCCTTTATCTTCAGCCCCGGTCACAACTTCAGCAGCACCTGACCACATCAGAACAGAGTCAGCTTCCTCTGTTTTTCCCGAGATGCACACTGACTCACATGACCATCCACAGCCAGTCTCCCACAACAATCACTCCATGGTCACAAGGTCTAAAAACTTCATTTATCGTCCCAAAAGAGCTGCTGATGATTTCATTCGCTATCCTCTTCCAAAAGCACTAGTGGCAGCACAGGTTATCAAGGCAGCTGAACCCACAAACTACACTCAAGCATCGAAGTCAGCACACTGGCGTGAAGCCATGAATACTGAGTTTTCAGCACTGCTACAAAATGGAACTTGGTCCTTGGTCATTCCTCCACATCAAGCAAACATTGTGGGTTGTCGGTGGATTTACAAAATCAAGCTAAAGGCGGATGGAACAATTGAGCGTTACAAAGCTCGGTTGGTTGCTAAGGGATTCCACCAACAAGAAGGTATTGATTTCTACGATACTTTCAGTCCTGTAGTCAAGCATGCCACAATTCGATTGGTCATTTCAGTTGCTGTTTCATACAATTGGCCAATCAAACAACTTGATGTGCAAAATGCCTTCTTGCACGGTGATTTACATGAAACTGTTTACATGACACAACCACAAGGGTATGTTCACCCTCAATATCCTAACCATGTCTGCAAATTACACAAATCCCTCTACGGATTGCGACAAGCACCACGATCTTGGTTCTCCAAATTATCTACCAAGCTGCAAACATTGGGGTTCCAAGAAAGCAAGGCCGACGACTCTCTCTTTGTCTCTGTGGAAAGATAAGTCGATTATATATATCCTTATTTATGTTGATGATATATTGATAACCGGATCCAATGCATCTCTCATTCAAGATATTATTTGTTCCTTGCAACAATCATTTGCTGTCAAAGACTTAGGGAACTTGAATTATTTTTTGGGGGTTGAAGCTCTTTGGTGTGCAGACGGTCTATTTCTAACCCAAAGGAAGTATATTGCTGAATTACTTCACAGAAGCAAGATGGAGAATGCAAAACCGTGCACTAGCCCAATGGCTTCTAATTGTCACCTCTCATCTACGGATGGTACCCCATTTGAAGACATAAGTCTCTACCGGAGTGTAGTTGGCGACATGCAATACCTTGCTTTTACAAGACCGGATCTTGCCTTTGTCTGTACATAAAGTCAAGCAAATTTATGCACAATCCATTGGACACACATTGGCTTGCTGTCAAACGCATTCTGCGTTACCTCAAGCATTCTATTTCCACAGGTTTATTTATCAGCAGACACACTAATTTCCATCTACAAGCCTTCACCGATTCGGACTGGGCTGCGGATCGTGATGATCGAAGATCAGTAAGTGCATACTGTATTTATATGGGTTCTAATTTAGTTTCCTGGAGTTGCAAACAACAAGCCACAGTAGCTCGCAGCAGTACTGAAGCTGAGTACAAAGCTATTGCAAATGCCGCGGCTGAGCTCACTTGGTTCCGGTCCATTTTCTATGAGCTTGGCTTGCCCCGACAACACAGCCCAACATTATGGTGTGACAATATTGGAGCTACGTATCTTACTTCGAATCCAAAGTTTCATGCGCGAACCAAACATATCGAAATTGATTTTCATTTTGTCCGCGATCAAGTCTGCAACAAAGAACTCATTGTTAAATTCATTTCCAGTAGAGATCAATTGGCTGATGCTCTCACCAAACCGCTACCACCAGCGAAGTTTCGACAGGTTCTACTCAATCTGAATGTTCGTGACCTCCCCTTCAGCTTGAGGGGGCGTGTAGAAGAACAAGTAACGGCAGCTGAACTTAATGAAACCCATGAAGATAATGCAGCCTTAATTACAACTAAACTGAAGAGTGAGGATCTGGAAGGTCACGTAACAGCAGCTGAAATGAAACATGAAGATCAAGACTTTAAGGCACCCGTTACTGTCATCAATTCAACAGATACAGTAACGGAAGTAAGCAACGGAAACAATGCAATTTATGTCAATTAAATTGCACAATAATGATAGCTAGAATAGATAAGTTAACTGTCATCACTGTAATACTATATATATAGGATTGTGTGTACAGAATATATCAATTGAAGAAATACAATTACAATTCATCAAATAAACAATCTCAGTTTCTTTAACCCCTGAAGTAGTGCTGTGTGTGAAGTTTGAGGGGAAACAGAATTGAAGACGGAAATCAAAATTATTTCTTATTAATTATCAGATAAATACACAACGTTGAAAACTCATCTAAAATCTAGACCGTCATGATTTGCAGAAAAAGGAGTTCATTTTCTAAAAATGCGAGGCCTCGGTAACCTCAAGGTCTCCATGAGGCATTAGGCCTCCTAATATCCAATATCACTTTTTATCTGCTAATAAAATATGATCCAATATCATAAACTAAAAAAAAAAATTAATAATTAATAAGGGAAGTTCTTTCCAATTAATATGGATGTTCTTACCAATTAATACGGATACATACAGCAGGACGACTGCAGAGAAGGTAAACAAAATTTAGAGATTGTTTAGAGAGAACTGTTTGGAATTATGGAATCAAGCATTAAACATTGGGAAATAGAATCCTCACCTTGGGTTATCTGCGGCCAAGAAGTTCCTGTTGGACCAAGAGATCAGTTACAAAAATTAGATTTTTTATTTGAGCAAATATCACAAGATGAAGAGAATTGAGAAAAACGGATGACGGACATAGAAAATGTTGGAAGAAAAATGGGTGTGAGAATTGAGAAGAAGGCATAATTCTATTAAGTGCTTCCATCTAAGCTCTCTATTGAGAAGAAGGACTACTTAATAATGCTGAATTACAAACCTTTTATAGGCATACAGAACTACACATTCAAGGAATTAAACTAAAACAAAGAAATCTTACTCTAAACATGAATTATATTTTGTTAACAATCGGTCAATTGATTCCGCTATTGCTCACCTATGCAGTGTGTACGGTTCGAATCATCGATGTAGCATCCGGTTGCACAACTTCCACACCTGCTATTGTGCCATGAAAGCTCAAACCCGTATTCCAGCAGACTGTGAATTTCCTTGAAGGACATGTTCTTGTAATCCTTGACTGGCAACAACGTCATCCTCTCTAAGCTGCACTTTTCCATCAAATCCGAGGCCTTCATGCCACCAACATTAACGTAAGAATGTATCGAGAGAGAAACATTGGGATATTTCCCTCCATTAAGGCAAGCACCAGTGTCCAAGTACAGAGGACAATTCACAGGATTTGCGCAGTTTATAAAAATCATCATCTGCGATAATGCCACAAGCTTGTACTGGGGAAACCATTTATGCCCTTTGTTTTTGTATTCAAACCATGTATATGGATTATCTGATATTGTAATTACATAACCAAACACGAAAAATGCACTACTGTAATTTCCAAAACTTGCATATGTTGTAGAAAAATCAGGAAGAGAAGAGCACTCATTTTTCTGAACACCAGCACCAACCACTCGGATCGTCAAGTTGCTGTAGTTGATGGCCTGCACGTAGTATTTTCGTGAGTCTAAATACAAAACGGTGGAGGTATTTTTCTCGCAGTGGAGGGTATAGAGAGGGTTTCCACAGTTTAACGAATCACTGTTTAGGCGAAAAGGGTTGCTAATAGTTTGAACGCCGCATGAAGAAGGGGCGCAGGGATTCGTATCCTTGCAGTTGCTGGTTTGGAAGAGTAGCAGAAAGAAAAACAAGGCTACGTGGCAAGCAAAGAGGAGCCTAGCCATGGGTGGAGAATGAGCAGCAAGGAGGAACCGGGACAGGGATGGAGAAAGAGTATGTAGTGCATAAACAATTCTTCTAGTCTTGAGAAGACAACAGATAAATTCAAATAAAAATAAAGGTGACTTTTGGAGAGTATCTATCAGCATATTAAAATTAGGGACAACTGCCAAGTCATTCTGTGAAATGTTCAAAGTCACAGTAATAAAGAAATGATTTTGATTTTAAGACCTTACACAAGAACAAAAATCCCATGAACAAAATTAATTAAGCTTCTACACTCTACAAGAAGACAAAATCCAATGAAATATTCTTTTAGGGTATCAGAGTTATTAAAGCAAAGTCCAATTGAGAACTTTCTGGTGACATAAAACGAAGGTATCAGAGTTACCCTTGCTGCTCCCATCGGAGTTTACTACTGTTTCAGCAATATCCAAGTAATATTAGGCGAAACCTGCATCAACATAGGAGGCAACGATGAAAGTTTCATCAAAAACGGTTAGGTGCCTGTTCTGTTTCATGTTCATTGCTGAACTTGGAGCAAGCCTGGATTGCACGACATCTTGTGGGAACCGTGGCGTCGACATCCGATTTCCATTCTGGATCAAGGACAGGCAGCCAGACCAGTGTGGCTATCCTGGGTTTGCTCTATCTTGCAATGATCAGAGGGGCGATATAGTGCTCGAGCTGCCACCTGCAGGGAAACTCCACATAGAAAAGATTGACTACAGAAATCAAGTTATTCTTGCAAGTGATCCCCAACGTTGCCTTCTAAGACAACACCCAAACTTCAACTCGTCTGTTTTTAACATACAGTTTGAGATGTCCAAGGTCAATTTTACCGTCTTCAATTGTTCTTTGAATAATACAAGACCTCCAAACTGGATGGCTCCTTGTTTAAGTACTGTCCACGATGATGTTCTTGCCATCGATTCAGAACTGTCTATTGAAGGCAAGGAGTCATTATTATCTTGTACCAAGATGTACGACCTACCTGTTCCGCATGATATTCGCCTGTCTTGGTCCAGCCCCAATTGTGGATCTTGTGAAGCAACAGGAAAACAATGCAGATTGAGGGAAAATAGCATCACTGAGCTTGAAACAGAGTGTTATGGCTGGCATAGACAAGACAAAGGTACCTATAGCTTCAAGTATTCTGTTCACTGTTCTGTGTTCATGGCACCTTCATTTTCTTTGTTTTACTTGGTCTGTAAATAGAATTTGAATCATGTATTGCATGTGGCTTTGAACAGATAAGTTATATCTGCTGTTAAGTGCCTGACAAGTGGGTTACCTGTGCATTTACCGTTATCATTTCTAAAAATTCAGAATAGAAACTTTCTGAAAATAAGAACCTAACAAGGGTTCTTATCTTCTACAGGTACTTGGAAAAAGCGACTGGCTATAGGTTAGTTTCTCACTAAATCTCAAATATTTTACTTTACCACATTGTTTCCCGAAAAGAAGATCATTTCTTGACTTGGAAGGCTTATTTATATGCAGGTGTAACCACAGGATCAATCCTTTTTGGCATTTTAGTCATTGCAGTCTGCAAAATCTATAGCTTAAGAAAAGCAGAAGAAGAATATCAAGCCAAGGTTGAAAGGTTTTTGGATGATTACAGAGCTATGAACCCCACAAGATACTCCTATGCTGATCTCAAGAAGATCACAAATCAATTCAGCGATGAATTGGGGCACGGAGCTTATGGAACAGTGTTCAAAGGAAAGCTAACCAGTGAAATTGCGGTAGCTGTTAAGGTTCTCAACAATTCAACAGAAAAAGGAGAGGAGTTCGTCAACGAAATGGGAGCAATGGCTAGGATTCACCATGTCAATGTAATCCGCTTGATTGGCTTCTGTGCTGATGGATATAGACGAGCTTTGGTTTACGAGTACTTGCCAAACGGATCGCTGCAGAAGTTCATATCTCCAGCTAACGCAAAGAATGTTTTCCTTGGCTGGGAAAGGCTGCATCATATTGCCCTCGGAATAGCCAAGGGGATTGAATATCTTCACCAGGGTTGTGACCAAACAATCCTCCACTTTGATATCAAACCGCATAATATCCTGCTGGACAGTGACTTCAATCCCAAGATTGCAGACTTCGGTATGGCTCAGTTGTGTTCCAAGTATAAAAGTGCTATTTCCATGACAACAGCTAGGGGAACCATCGGCTACATAGCACCTGAAGTTTTCTCCAGAAACTTTGGGAATGTCTCCTACAAGTCAGATGTGTACAGTTTTGGAATGTTGGTTCTAGAAATGGTTGGTGGAAGGAAAAATGTTGATGATACAGCAGAAAATGGTGATCAAGTATACTTCCCATAATGGATTTATAATCTTTTAGAAGAAGGAGAAGACCTGCGGTTCCAAATCGAGGAAGAAGGAGATGATAAAATTGCGAAGAAGCTAGCCATTGTAGGACTGTGGTGCATACAGTGGAACCCAGTGGACCGTCCTTCCATGAAGCTTGTTGTCCAGATGCTGGAAGGTGAAGGAGACAGGTTAAGTACACCTCCTAATCCTTTGAGCTCCTCAATTCCAAAGAAAACGAATGCAAGTATTCTAAGGAAGCATCTTCATCAAGAGTTGGCAGCCATCTCAGAAATTGAGTAATCATATTTGTTGTTTTCAAGATTGTGAGATATGAGCTGAATGCAGTGGATTCTGAGGAATTCGTGTTTTTTTTTGTATTATATAGTAAATACTAACGAAGAAATAATTGAATATAGATATATTTGAGATATCAGGGACTCAATTGTAAAAGTTTATATTTTGTGACAAAATAAGCAAAGTAATATTCTAGGGGTTAATTTCAGGTTTCCCTAGAATTAATCAGCTCCTGGCTATTCAGGAACTTGAATAACTTGTCGTTTTCTTCAATGTCGTCATCCTTATGGTAAACTACATGTGGTCTGAAATGACGGATGCTCTGTGTTGGTTATTGGGATTGATCTGGTTCGCCCATGAGGGATGAACCTGGTCTATTTATCTAGAGGTGCGGTTTGGCATTGGTTCATCCATGAGGGATGAACCCGGTCTATTTATCTAGAGGTGCGGATGAACCTAGTCTATTTATCTAGGGGTGTTACTTATTGACAACCGCTAAGTAACCCCTCCTCTCTAGTATAAATAGGGACTTCCCTCTCATGATTAATACAAGTTATTCATATAAGTGAATATAATTATCTCTCTCAATACTTTACATTCAACTTGCTACGATCTGTTAAGACGTTCGTCCCGTGAAACATAGTTTTGGTTCTAGTAATCGAAGTGGTCCTAAAGCAAAGATCCAGGAACAAACAAACAGAATATCACTAGTAAGTTTTCCGTATAAAATCTACACTATGTTCAGACATTCTATGACTTAGTGAATTTCGGGCGCCATGATTGAGGAAGAAACTCAAAGTTTGTGAATTTATGTCTCTGCATTCAAAAGGGATGTGCAAACTGTCCTTAGCAGAGCAACTTATGGCGGTTTACCAACGGTTGGTTTTCCAAATACATGTGATAAACGACAGGTCATAGTGAAAACACATGTCTTTCGAGTAACGTGTGCATTGGATCCATCCACTTTGTTTGGAAGGTGAAGGAGACAGGTTAGGTACGCCTCCTAATCCCTTCAGCTCCACAATTCCAAAGAAAACGAATGCAAGTATTCTAAGGAAGCATCTTCATCAAGAGTTGGCAGCCATCTCAGAAATTGAGTAATCATATTTGTTGTTTTCAAGGTTGTGATATACGAGCTGAATGCAGTGGATTCTGAGGAATTCTTGTTTTTTTTTAAAAGAAAATATATAGTAAATACTAACGAAGAAATAATTGAATCTAGATATATTTGAGATATCAGGGACTCAATTGTAAAAGTTTATATTTTGTGACAAAATATGCATAGAGTAATATTCTAGGGGTTAATTTGAGGTTTCCCTAGAATTAATCAGCTCCTGGCTATTCAGGGAACTTGAGTAACTTGTCGTCTTCTTCAATGTCGTCATCCTGATGGTAAACTACACGTGGTCTGAAATGACGGATGCTCTGTTCAGACATTCTATGACTTAGTGAATTTCGGGCGCCATGATTGAGGAAGAAACTCAAAGTTTGTGAATTTATGTCTCTGCATTCAAAAGGGATGTGCAAACTGTCCTTAGCAGAGCAACTTATGGCGGTTTACCAACGGTTGGTTTTCCAAATACATGTGATAAACGACAGGTCATGGTGAAAAAGACATGTGTTTCCAGTAGAGCTAGAAGAGCAACGTGTGCATTGTATCCATCCACTTTGTTTGAAGTCTTCTTAAGAGCAGGCTTCTTTATTTTGTCTGAAGGCTACTGTCGTCTGCTTCTCTACGAATCAAGAAGAATATTTATCAAGATGATTCAGATTTTAGATCATCCACATGAATATCAGAATCTGAGGGATTCAATCTTGATGTTACTGAGGTTCAGGGAGTCTTTTCCTGCGAAAGCTGGCATTAATGCTCATTTTTGCCTGGACTTCTGACTGCTTAGCAAGAGCTACAGAAGTTTGTTTAAAAACAAATATAAATTTAATTTCGAAAACAAATATAAATTTAATTTCAAAAACAAATATATTAATTAGATGCAGATTTGATGTAAATTTTCATATGATATAATCAGATGCAGATTTGATGTAAATTTTTTATCTGATAAGAAGGTGAATAAGGTGAATGATTACTGCTTATCATATCGGTATTAGCCTTCAAAAAACTAGTATCAATCATGGGACAAGCCTTCCCCTGCAAATGAGCAGAGTATTTCATATCAGAATATCACTTAATCCAAAAAATAAGAAAATAAAGCAATTCCAAAAAAATCTCATATAGATGTAAGAACCAGAAGCAGATTTGATGTAGAAATTTATCTGAGAAGAACAAGAGCAGAGTATATCATATCAGAGTATCATTTATGGGAGAAGCCTTCCCCTGCAGATGAGCAGGGTATTTCATACAAGATCACTTACTTATATGCATTTTCAACCAAGCTCACTGATTCCGTAGAATAATCAGACATGGACGATGACTCCCCACAAGTGCTTATTGGCTTATCATCTAGATTCAGAACAGGATTCGGAGGCAGTTGCAGGCTTTCCACATCTCCTTCAAGCATCTTCACAACTTCGTTCATTGCTGGCCGATCCACAGGTTTCATTTGTATACACCACAACCCTACAATAATCATCTTCTTGACTATCTTTTTTTCCTCTTCCGTGCCACCATCTCCGATTTCTACAGCTTTCTCATTAGAGACTTGATCGTAAACCCAATATGGCCAGAAAATTTCGCTGGACCGTTCAGCCAACGCATTCAAATTTTTTCTTCTGCCAGCCATTTCTAGCAGCAGCATTCCAAAGCTATAAACATCAGCTTTGTATGAGACTCGCCCGATGTTCTTGTAGAACAGTTCCGGCGCCATGTAACCTATCGTTCCCCTTGCTGCCGTGAGAGATCTAAGGCTCTCATTTGCTGGACACAACCTAGCAAGCCCGAAGTCAGAAACTTTTGGAGTGAAATGTTCATCGAGAAGAATGTTGTGAGGCTTGATGTCGAAATGCAGGATCTGCATCTCACAACCTCGATGCAGATATTCGATGCCATGAGCCACTCCAAGGGAGATCTCAAGTAGTTTTTCCCAGCTTAAAGAGACAGATCTTTCTTGAGAAAAAATGAAATTATTGAGAGATCCATTAGGCATGAAATCATACACAAGAGCACGCTTTGATCCCTCAGCACAAAATCCAACTAGCTGCACGACATTAGTGTGGTGAACCCTTCCAATGGTAGAGACTTCATTGATGAAATCTTGTCCATTAGCCTTCGACTTGCCCAAAATTTTTATCGCTGCAGAATTCCCACTGCGCAGCTTTCCCTTGTACACACATCCAAAACCTCCTTCGCCAATTTTTTCTTTGAAACCCCTGGTCATCTTCTTAATCTCCGAATAAGAATACCTTACTACTGGCACAAAATTGTTGCGAGTCTGTAGGAATTCCTCAATGGTGTCATATGCTGATAGATGTCTTCGTCGCCATTTATAGATCAAGAACGCAATCACAAGCGGACTCCCAAAGATAAATTTTGGCCCCTGAACTATTGCTGTGTGAAGTTTGAGGGGAGACAAAATTGAAGATAGAAATCAAGATTATCTCTTATTAATTATCAGATAAATACACAACATGGGTTATGTTTGGTGTTAGAATTTTTTCTCCTTGTTGAGAACTCATCTAAATCTAGATCATCATGATTTGCAGAAAAGGAGTTCATTTTCTTAAAATATGAGGCCTCGGGTTCAAGTTTGCATAAATACATACCCCCGTAACGAAAAGGTCTCTCTGAAGCATTAGGCCTCCTAATAACCAATATCATTTTTTATTTGCCGATAAAATATGATCCCATATCATAAACTAAATAGTAAATAATCAATAAGGGAAGTTCTTCCAAAGTAATATGGATGTTCTTACCAATTAATAGGGATACATACGCCAGAGCGACTGCAGAGATGGTAAACAAAATTTAGAGATTTCTTACAAAGAAATGTTTGGTATTATGGAATCAAGCATGAAAACATTGAGAAATAGAATCCTCACATGAGGTTATCTCGAGCCAAGATGTTCCTGTTGGACCAAGAGATCAGTTACAATGAAAGAAATGAAGGACATAAAAAATGTTGGTTGAAAATTATCAAAAACTCAAGAACAAAAAGAAGATGGAGGGGATCTTATCAAGTGTTTATCTATAAGCTCTCTTAGTTACTCTCTCTCTCTCTCTCTCTATCTATACTACTTAATAATTAATTGATCTATTGAGGATGGAAGGCCTTCTCATTCATATTTTCCTCTTCCTCTACTTTGTCCATGTTTTCTACCCCCATTGAGAATATTCACGACATCTTTTGAAAATATAATTAATTATTTCTTCATGGGATTGTAATTTCCCCATAAGATCTTGTATTGAAAGAAAATCCATATTGAAGTGGAAAGTCTGTATTGTTCATGATAAACAAGCAAAAATAGAAATGCAAAGTAAAAAACTCAGGAACAAGAAGAAGATTGAGAGAAAGATATGTTGTTATTAGGTGTTTGTCTCTAACCTCTCTTATTTATTCTCTCTGATTGCACTACTTAGTAATGCTGATTTACAAGCTTTTTATAGACAATTAAGGAACTAAACTGATACATGGAAATCCTAAATTGAACATGGAGTGTGTATATGCTAACTACACAGATCCACCACTTAGGAATTAGCCGACCGATTCTCAAATGGTAGACCAATTCTTTTGTTATTCAAAAAACTGAAAACTAGTTTAGTTTTAACATAAAAATTAATTTGGAAGCAATCATGTATTATATCACCAACTGCAACCTCCACTAGCTTGATTGAATTGACTGTGAGATGCTTGATACTACTGAAAAGCACATTTGGTAGAAATTGGGAATTCATGCCAAAGAAGTTGAAATATTGAAAAAAAAATGAACCGTTAGCTACTCACTATTGCTAACCTGGGCATTTTGTATGGTAGGAATCATCAATGTAGCAAATGGTTGCACAACTTCCACACCAGCTATGGTGCCATGAAAGCTCAAACCCATATTCCAGCTGACTGTGAATTTCCTTGAAGGACATGTTCTTGTAATCCTTGACTGGCAACAACGTCATCCTCTCGAAGCTACACTTTTCCATCAAATCCGAGGCCTTCATTCCATCAACAATGACATAAGACTGCATCGAGAGAGAAACATTGGAATATTTCGCTCCATTAAGGCAAGTACCAGTGTCCAAGTACAGAGGAGAATTCACTGGATTTGCGCAGTTTATAAAAATCACCATCTGCGATAATGCGTGAGGCTTGTATTCGGGACAAAATCTTGACCCTGTCCTTTTGTATTGAAACCATGTATATGGATAACTGACATAATCTAAGCTTGTATTTGTAAAAGGAAACATATCATATGCACTTCTGTAATTTCCTAATCTTGCATATGTTAAAGAAAAATGGGGAAGAGAAGAGCAATCATTTTTCTTAACACCAGCATCAACCACTCGGATTGTCAAGTTGTTGTAGTTGATTGCCTGCACGTAGTACTTTCGTGAGTCTAAATACAAAACGGTGGAGGTGTTTTCCTCGCAGTGGAGGGTATAGAGAGGGTTTCCACAGTTTAACGAATCACTGTCTAGGCGAAAAGGGTTGCTAATAGTTTGAACGCCGCATGAAGGGGCACAGAGATTGGTATCCATGCAGTTGCTGATATGGAAGAGTAGCAGCAGGAGAAACAAGGGTACGTTGCAAGCAAAGAGGAGCCTAGCCATGGATGGAGAAAGAGGAGAAAAGAGGAGCCTAGCCATGGATGGAGAAAGAGTATGCAGTGCATAAACAACTTCTAGTCTTGAGAAGACAAGAGATTAAGTCAAAGAAACATAAAGACGACTTTTGGAAATTATCTATCAGCATATTAAAATTACTGACAACTACCAAGTCATTCTGTGAAATGTTCAAAGTCACAACAATAAGGAAATGATTTTGATTTTAAAACCTTACAACAGACAAAAATCCCATGAATGCTCAAAACCACTACCTCTCAAAACAAAGTCCAATTAATTAAGATTCACACTCTACAGCAACACAACATGATAATATTCTTTTAGGAATGATAGTTATTGAAGCAAGGTCCAATTGAGAACTTTCTGCTGTCATAAAACGAAGTTATTGTTAAAATTGTTGAAAATGCAGGATCACAATCAACAAAAGTCAATCGATTCTAAACCTGCAGATTTGAAGATTGTTGCGCTTTGAAAATTGAAGCTGTGAAGATCATCGAGATTCTTTCCTTTTGTGTTTTTATGTTTAAGTTTCATATTTTAGTTAATAAAGATCAACTTAGATTGATCATATCATGCAATTTTACTTTTTCATATTTGTTTCCTGTTTTGAAGAGATTGTAAGAGATTTGCTTTTCCATTCTTGTAATCTGATCTTTTGATATAAATAAAAATAAAGGGATGGCAGTATCCTATGAGAAAATTCTGCCCATGTTTATGTGTTTCTTGTTTATCAAAAGGGTCCATTGCATTTGATAAATTCTGGGAAAATACTGGGTAAAATCTCGGTTCTTTAGCAATCGATCCGCACGAGTGCATGTTTGTGCTTGTTTGGGATAAAATTCAAGGTGATTTGAACGATGAATCGTTCTTCATCGAATTCCAAATTTTCAACACTTGGTATCGAGCAATTCTGATCTTAGAAGGGTTGTGAGAAACACGAGAGAATTGTGAGATTTTTTTTCAATGTTATTAACTTTGAAGGGAAGGGGAGTGAAACACGAGTGAGGAATTTCAAATCAAGAAAATCATCTTGATTTTGTGTTTGCTTGATAAGTAATTGACTATATACTGCCAATTACCCCTCCAGTTCTTTATCACGATCAAACCTACCCAAAACAAAGAATCATCATCGGTTCAGTAGAATCAAAAGAGTAACAGATCGAATTGTCAGGATTTACTTCTTATTCATGGATTCTGGAAATTTTTCACCAAAGGCACTGCTTTCACAGAAACAATTATGGTGTATGGGCAGTAAAGATGGGAACTTATCTCAGGGCTTTTGACTTGTGGGAAATTGTGGAGAATAACAGGGATCGAACTCCCTTGAACAATAATCCCACAATTGATCAAATCAAGTTCTTCAATGAAGAGAAGGCAAAGAGATTCAAAGCACTTACTTGCATCCATAATGCAGTAAGTGAAGAAATATTCACAAGAATAATGGCTTGTGAAAGTGCTAAAGATGCATGGGACAAATTGAAAGCTGAGTTTCAAGGTGACGAGAAGTCAAGAAGAATACAGATATTGAATTTAAAGAGGCAATTTGAAGGGTTGAAAATGAGGGAGACTGAAACAATTAAAGAGTTTTCATCTAACATCTCCAAACTAGTCAATCAAATGAGACTTTTGGGTGAAGATGTTCAGGATTATAGAGTTGTAGAAAAGGTCCTTGTAAGTTTGCCTGAAAAATTTGAGAACAAAATCTGTTCTTTGGAGGATTCAAAAGACTTTACACAATTAAGTCTTCAAGAGCTAATCAATGCTCTTCAGGCAGTGGAGCAGAGACAAGCTTTCAGGCAAGAAAGCTCAAGTGAAGAAGCATTCACTGCAGGTTTCAAGGGAAAATTTTGAAATCAAAATCCTCATAAAGACAACCATGGAAACGAAGAGAAGCCGGCGATTTCAACAAAGCAAAAGCGGCAACAAAATCAGATTCATTCCAACAGTTACAACACAAGAGGGAAGGAGAAAAGGGATCAATTCCCTGCTTGTAAGTACTGCAACAAGACAAATCATCTTGAGTTTTGGTGTTGGCTCAAGAACACCCAATGCAGAAAGTGCAAACAGTATGGTCATC
Source organism: Salix exigua (assembly GCA_032356905.1). NCBI lineage: Eukaryota > Viridiplantae > Streptophyta > Magnoliopsida > Malpighiales > Salicaceae > Salix > Salix exigua. The sequence continues at coordinate 3,539,368 of CM063594.1, read as the reverse complement.
TTCAAAATTTTTGCAAAGGATCAGGAGTTGCAAAACAGACATATGTTGCAAAGGAAGCTGAAGCTGAGACTGAGCATTTATTCATGGTCTCAACAGAACAAAGCTGCAATCATGCTGAGGTAAATAATTCAAACTGGCTTGTGGACAGTGGTTGTACAAACCACATGACTGCAAACATAAGCTTATTTAACTCCTTGGATTCAACCTATGAGTCTAGAGTAAAAGTTGTTAATGGACAATATGTTAATGTTGAAGGAAGAGGAGATGTGGATATTGAAACTATGGCAGGAAAAAGAACCTTTGATAAAGTACTTTATGTACCTGAAATCAAGCAAAATTTAGTGAGTGTAGGCCAATTACTTGAAGAAGGCTATTCACTATCTTTTATTGATAATATATGCACCATTAGAGATGATAAAGGATTGGTTGTGTTTATTGCTAGAATGAACAATAGAAGCTTCAATCTTGGCATGATAAGTGAGCATATGAACTTAAGTATAATTGAGAACCCTAGGTCAGTATTGTGGCACAAGAGAATGGGACATTTTAACTATGCTACTCTGAAGATGATGTCTGACCGAGAGATGGTTGTTGGTTTACCTAATATTCAAGATCAAAAGACTGTATGTGAAGCCTGTCAGCTAGGTAAACAAACAAAGGTTGTCTTCAATGACAACAATTTTAGAGCCACTAGTAAATTGCAACTGATTTTTGCAGATGTGTGTGGTCTTATGAGAACTGAATCTTTAAATAGTGCTAAGTACTTCTTGTTATTTATTGATGACTATAGTAGATATTGCTGGGTTTATTTCCTTAAAACAAAAGGGGAAGTATTTGATGTTTTTGTGAAGTTCAAGGCTGCTACCGAGAGGGAAGCTGGGACCAAGTTAAGAGCCATGAGGTCTGATAATGGGGGTGAATTCACTTCTCACAAGCTTGATGAATTGCTAGAAAATGAGGGGATTAAGCATCAGCTCACAATACCATACACACCTCAACAAAATGGTGTGTGTGAAAAGAGAAATAGAACCTTGATGGAGATGGCTAGATGTTTATTATTTGAGAAGAAAATGCCTCCTAAATTATGGGCAGAAGCTTCTTATCTTCTAAATAGAATGACTACTAAAGTATTGGGAGATAGAACACCTTATGAGCTATGGCATGGTTACAAACCTAACATTGAACACTTGAGAGTGTTTGGAAGTCCCTGCTATTTCCTACTGCCTAAGGTAAGTAGAGGGAAACTTGATAAAAAAAGCTGAAATGGGGATCTTGTTAGGATATAGCAAGAAATCAAGTGGATACAAGGTGCTTGATTTAAAAAACAACAAAGTTGTGATTACAAGGAATGTGAAGATAGATGAAGACAAAATATGGAATTGGGAGACTGAAATTATCGAAAAATCACAAGACAAAATCCAACCTGAAGCCATTGAACCTGTTGCCTATGAAGATGAATCTGATGAAGATGAACCTGCAAGGGGAACCAGATTGCTGAGTGAAGTCTATAGTAGGTGTAATGCAGCAGAAGCTGAACCTCATGATGTTCAAGAAGCTATGAACTCACACACATGGATGGCAGCCATGAAGGAGGAGCTGTTGATGATTGAAAAGAATGAAACTTGGACACTTGTGGACAGACCAGCTAACAGGAAAGTAATTGGTGTAAAGTGGATCTTTAAAACCAAAATAAATGCAGATGGAAGCATCAACAAATACAAAGCTAGGCTTGTGGTTAAGGGGTACTCTCAAGAACAGGGTATAGACTTTCATGAGATTTTTGCCCCTGTGTCTCGGCTTGACACTGTAAAATTGTTACTTATGATTGCTGCACAAATTGGATGGTTTGTGTGGCAAATGGATGTCAAGTCAGCATTCTTAAATGGGAATCTTGATGAAGAAATTTATGTTGAACAACCTGAGGGATTTGAAGTTGACATCACTGCCAACAAGGTTTACTTGTTAAAAAAGGCCTTATATGGCTTAAAACAGGCTCCTAGAGCCTGGTACAGCCACCTGGACTAATTTTTACTGAGTTTGGGGTTTGAAAAAAGTCTTAATGAAGCAACTTTATATATGAAAAAGGTTGAAGATCACATATTGATTGTATCTGTTTATGTTGATGATCTATTGATCACTGGAAATAATGAACAGATGGTTGCTGAGTTTAAGAAAAAAATGAAGAACAGATTTGAGATGAATGAATTGGGCTTGTTATCCTATTTTCTGGGAATGGAAATCATTCAATCAAACTCAGGGTGTTTTGTGTGTCAAAGAAGCTTCACATTGAAGTTACTAAACAAGTTTGCAATGAATAATTGCAAACCTGTCAGCACTCCCATAGTGGCTGGACAGAAGTTAATGAAAAATGATGAAGAAAACAGGGCTGATGGAAGAATTTATAGAAGCATGATTGGAAGTTTGTTATACTTGACAGCCACAAGACCTGATATTGTGTTTGTCGTGAACTACCTTTCAAGGTTTATGCAAAACCCAAGTCAAACACATTATGTTGCTGCCAAACGAGTGCTGAGGTATCTAAAGGGCACACAGGATTATGGCTTGCTGTTTGACAAGTTAGAAACTGTCAAATTGATAGGGTTTTGTGATAGTGACTGGGCTGGGAGTGATGAAGAGATGATAAGCACCTCTGGTTACTGTTTTTCCATGGGAAGAAGCATTTTTTTGTTGAAATTCAAAGAAACAAAGTGTGGTTGCACACTCCACAGCTGAAGCTGAATATATTGCAGCTTATGTGGCTGCAAACCAGCTTGTCTGGTTAAGGAAAATATTGGGAGATTTGAATGTAACTCAAGCTGAACCTACTGAATTGTTCTGTGACAATATGTCTGCCATTGCTATATCTAAAAACTCAGTGTTCCATGATAGAACAAAGCACATGAAGATCAAGTTCCATGCACTTAGACAATTTCAGCAAGAGGGTGAGCTTGAAATGAAGTATTGTACCTCAAAAGAACAATTGGCTGATTTGTTTACAAAATCCTTAGCCAAGGAAAGGTTTGAAGAACTGAGAGAGATGATTGGGATGAGCATGTTAGAATCAAGGGGGAGTGTTAAAATTGTTGAAAATACAGGATCACAGTCAACAAAAGTCAACTAATTCTAAACCTGCAGATTTGAAGATTGTTGCAGTTTTGAAAATTGAAGCTGTGAAGATCATCGAGATTCTTTCCTTTTGTGTTTTTATGTTTAAGTTTCATATTTTAGTTAATAAAGATCAACTTAGATTGATCATATCATGCAATTTTACTTTTCGATTTGTTTCTGTTTTGAAGAGATTGTAAGAGATTTGCTTTTCCATTCTTATAATCGATCTTTTGATATAAATAAAAATAAAGGGATGGCGAGTATCCTATGAGAAAATTCTGCCCATGTTTATGTGTTTCTTGTATATCAAAAGGGTCCATTGCATTTGATAAATTCAGGAAAATACTTGGGTAAAATCTCGGTTCTTTAGCACCGATCCGCACAGATGCATGTTTGTGCTTGTTTGGGATAAAATTCGAAGGTGATTTGAACGATGAATCGTTCTTCATCGTAATTCCAAATTTTCAACGATTATCGAGTTACCCTTGCTGCTCCCATCTGAGTTTACTACTGTTTCAACATAGGAGGCAACGATGAGAGATTCATCAAAAACGAACTTTCTGCTGTCGACATCCGATTTCCATTCTGGATCAAGGACAGGCAGCCAGACCAGTGTGGCTATCCTGGGTTTGCTCTATCTTGCAATGAGAGGGGCGATATAGTGCTCGAGCTGCCAACTGCAGGGAAACTCCACATAGAAAAGATTGACTACAAAAATCAAGTTATTCATGCAAGTGATCCCCAACGTTGCCTTCTAAGACAGCACTCAAACTTCAACTCGTCTGTGTTCAACTTACAGTTTCAGAAGTCCAAGGTCAATTTTACCATCTTCAATTGTTCTTTAAATAATACAAGACCTCCAAACTGGATGGCTCCTTGTCTAAGTACTGCCCACTGTGATGTTCTTGCCGTTGACTCAGAACTTTCTATTGAAGGCAATGAATCTTTATTATCTTGTACCAAGATGTACGACATACCTGTTCCGCGTGATATTCGTCTGTCTTGGTCCAGCCCTGATTGTGGATCTTGTGAAGCAACAGGCAAACAATGTGGATTGAGGAAAAATAACATCACTGAGCTTGAAACTGAGTGTTATGGCTTGCACAAAGGTATCTTTAGCTTTAAGTTTTCTTTCCACTGTTCTGTGTTCATTGCACCTTCATTTTCTAGGATTCTTTGCTTTACTTGGTCTGTATATAGAATTTGAATTATGTATTGCATGTGGCTCTGAGCACTTAAGTTCTATCTGCTGTGAGGTGCCTGCCAAGTGGGTTACCTGTGCATTTAGCATTAATGTTTCTAGAAATTCAGAACATTGTCATGACAATAGAAACTTAATGAAAATGAGAACCTAACAAGGGTTCTTATCTATTACAGGTACATGGAAAAAGCCTGAATTTTCCAAAGTTCAGGGACTAAATTGTAATTTTCCAAAGTTCGGGGACTAAAATGTATTTTTCACCAAAAAGACCAAGATGAATTTTCGTCATCTTCAACGTCAGCCTAGAATTCCAGCAAGGGATTTTCGAAATTTCTCAATATTATTTCACCATTTATCAACATTTTCTTACACCAAACACATTAAATAACTTCAAAATCATCTACAATCAAACCTATTAACCATTACCCAACACATTCAACCCTTAACATCTCCCTTAATTCATCTTTCAAACCCAAATAAAATCCTCAAACCCTAACAATCAATACAAGCAAAAATCATAGCTAATAATCACATTTATACATAATAAAACATACACATTACCTTAACAACTTATTTCTCCTCCTCTTTTCTTTCCCTCTTTTCTCTTCTTCTTCTTCCTTTCTCTCTCCCCTTTCTCTCTCAATTTTCAGATCTATTTCCTTTTTCTTTTCTTTTTTATTTATATTTATAAGCTTATGCAATTATTACCATGCCCTTAATTTATTTACACACCTAATTCTAAGCCACCAAGGGCACTCGTGTATTTTTCTTTTTAAAATTTTCAAAATACTACAATCTCCTCACCTTATAAAAGTTTCGTCCTTGAAACTAAATAAATGTTTGAATACGTACCGAGATTATTAAAAAGATGAGGATATTCCTCACGCATCTTATCCTCAAGTTCCCATGTCACTTCTTCAATTGAATGACCTTTCCACTTCACCTTCACCGAAGCTATATCCTTCGACCTAAGCTTTCTCACTTGTCAGTCCACTATAGTTCTGGTTGCACCTCATAAGTCACATCATCTCTTAACTCAACTAGATGAACACATGATATGGATCCGACATATACTTCCATAGCATATAAACATGAAATACATGATGTATAGCAGACAAATTTGGCGGTAAGGCCAACCTATAAGCAACCGCTCCAATTCTCTCCAATAAATCAAGGACTTAACTTGCCTTTCTTTCCAAACTTGAATACTCCTTTGATCGGTGAAACCTTTAAGAACACACAATCACCCACTGAAAACTCTAAGTCACGCCTCTTTTTATCCGCGTAACTTTTCTACCTACTTTGAGTTGTCTGAAGCTTCATTCTGATCACCTCTATCTTCTCTGAGGTAATTAGAATCAACTCAGGTCTCATTAGCCTTTTCTCACCAACCTCAAACCAACAAATTGGAGATCTACATTTTCGTCCGTACAAAGCCTTATAAGGTGTCATCTCTATACTAGCATGATAACTGTTGTTGTAAGCAAATTCCACTAATGATAGGAACTTACTCCAACCAACCCTAAAATCCATAACACAAGCCCTCAACATATCCTTCAAAATCTGAATAGTCCTTTCAGACTGACCATTAGTCTGAGGGTGAAAAGTTGTGCTCAATTGCACTTTAGTACCCATCGCTTCCTGAAACTTCACCCAGAATCGCGATGTGAATTGTGGACCTCTATTTGAAATTATCGAGATTGACACTACATGCAATCGTACAATCTCGCTAATAAACAATTCTGCCAACTTTGCATACCCATAAGTAATCCTAACTAGTAGGAAATGGGCTGATTTTGTCAATCTATCAACAATCAACCATATCGAATCATAACCCTCCTGACTCCTGGCAATCCTGTCACAAAGTCCATTGTGATCCTTTTCCACTTCCATTTTGGTATCAACAATGGTTGCAGCAATCCAGGAGGTCTTTGATATTCACCTTTTACCCTTTGACAAGTCAAACACCGAAAAACAAAGTCTGCTACATCAGCCTTCATCCTATTCCACCAATAGCGCACCTTAAGATCTTTATACATATTGGTAGAACCCGGATGCACTGTATAGACTGTCTGATGTGCCTATGTCATCAGTTCTCTCTTTATATCATCAACATCAGGTACACAAAATTTGTCCCCAAATCTCAACACATCATCATCACCAATCACAAAACCTGCAGTTTTACCCAGCTCAACCTCACTTCTAATCTTGAGTGGTGAATCATCTTTCTTCTGAGTTGCTTTTATCCTCTCAAACAAGTCTGATTTAACCTGAAAGTGAGCAATCATTACTCTACCTTTGCTAAGGTTAAATTTAACTCCTTCATCCACTAATCCATGCAACTCCCTAATCAAAGGCCTTCATACCTCTTGAATATGAGCTAGGCTCCCTGATGATTTCCTACTCAAAGCATCGACAACTACATTTGCCTTGACTGGGTGATACTGTATAGTACAATCATAATCTTTCAACAGTTCCATCCATCTCCTTTGCATCAGATTGAGATCTCTTTGCTGAAAGATGTACTTCAAACTTTTATGATCCGTAAAGATTTCACAAATTTCTCCATATAGATAATGCCTCCAAATCTTCAAAGCAAAAACTACAGTGGCCATCTCTAAATCATGTGTAGGGTTAGGATGTGTTTTAATGCAAAATGGCAAGGTTATTGCCTATGCTTCGCGGCAGTTGAAGAGGCAGAGTGAAATTTGAGATTCTGGACAGAATTGAGGATGAATTATGGACAAGATTTTAGTATAGCTATGAATTTATGAAGTGTTCAATTTAGTCATTCAATTTGATAAAATTACAATTTGACCCTAAGAATATAAGAAAATTACAGAATGGTCCTTAGATGAATTATAAGTATTTCATATTTGTTTGATGGGTAATTGAAGCTTATTTGATGAATTATTATCAATTTTATGAGTTATATATTTGGAATTAGATTTTGGAAGAAACCTTTGCTTTAGGTTTTTGCGAAAAATGGATAGTATGATTCAAAAACACATAGGATTATGAGTTGAACTCTTAGATATGTTATTAAGGTATTTTACTTCTTTAGAGTCATTTTTAAGTATATCTTCTTTTATATATTGCGATAATCCTGATATCCAATCTGCGGAATGTCAGTAAGGTTTCGTCAACATTCTCCTTTTGAACCTTGTTTGCTTTTAAGTCAGGTGAGTGGATAATAATTAATATGCATGAGAAATATTATAAATATTTGATTTGCTAATATTTGGATTATGCTTTTTAATAATATATACATTGATTACTAGTCTTGATACAATAAAACATAATCAATTGTTGAATATACATTCTTGATATGAGTCTATATCTATTTGTGAATTGATAGCTCCTTATTTGATTGATATCATGAGTTGAGCCTTGAGATATGAATATATTTGTTTGATTATAATATATACCTACGGTATGCCAGTCAGAATACCCATGCTAACAGGGTAGTGTTAGCCTTTGTGCACATCGTATCTGAAACCCTAGTTGGTCGGGGGAGTTACCAACCTGTGTGGACTGATCATCCCACAATATGAAGCCTCATGCTCATTGCATTCTGATTTTCTGACGAGCTTTACCTATTAAATTCTTGTTATAACCTATTTGAGAAACTTCTTGTAAGAACTTCGAGCCGATTCAATAATATACTTCTTTTTGTTGTATTATCTCGTATGTGTATATTAGATGTTATCTACTCACTGAGTTGTTGAACTCACCCCCTCATTATTTATTATTTTCAGGCTCGTAGCTTGCTAGCAGGTCATTTTTGTCGTACTGTCAGAACCTTCTATTTTGGTTGTAATTGATACTTTGTTCATATGTCTAGTTATTGCTCTACAATTATAACAGTATGTAATCAACTCTTGTATTAAGACAATCAAATTATGTTATAAAATTTACTTTGTTATTTCCGCTGCGTTGAATTCTGAATATGAATGATAAGTTTGTGTGTAAGTTTGGGTTTGTATAAGTGTGGAACCTTGGAGGGGGACCATGCCTCTGTGTCGGTCACGCATCTGGAAATCAAGTCGTGACAACTTCAATCCCAGAATTGCAGACTTCGGTCTGGCTAAGTTGTGTTCCAAGTATAAAAGTGTTATTTCCATGACAACAGCGAGGGGAACCTTCGGCTACATAGCACCTGAAGTGTTCTCCAGAAACTTTGGGAATGTCTCCTACAAGTCAGATGTGTACAGTTTTGGAATGTTAGTGTCAGAAATGGTTGGTGGAAGGAAAAATGTTGATGATACAGCAGAAAATGGTGATCAAGTATACTTCCCAGAATGGATTTATAATCTCTTAGAAGAAGGAGAAGACCTGCGGCTCTAAATCGAGGAAGAAGGAGATGCTAAAATTGCGAAGAAGCTAGCCATTGTGGGACTTTGGTGCATCCAGTGGAACCCAGTGGACCGTCGTCCTTCCATGAAAATTGGTGTCCAGATTGTGGAAGGTAAAGGAGACAACTTGACAAAACCTCCTAATCCTTTCAGCTTTACAATTGCAAAGAGAGCGAATGCAAGAATAGCAGGGCGATGTCTACATCAAGAATTTGCAGCCATGTCAGAAACAGAGTAATCATGAATTTTTGTGGTCATCATTGCATTCAGGGCTGTGATCTATGATCTGCTTGCAGCGGCTTCCGAGCTACTCGTGGCTTTTTGCAGGCTCTTAATCTCAGATAGAACAACACTAGTATTTGGAGACAGGCTCTCAAATTCTACACTTGGTAAACATTGATCTGTGATGTGATTGAAAAGTCTGAGGATTGAAACATCATTACTTTTTTCAGCAATATCTTCGAACTTAGATGCATGATTTTTAAATTCGACATGCTTTGATGGATTAACTTCAAGTCTACGAGCGATGTTAGTGCTGACCAGTCAACATTCCTTTCAAAGAAAACAAATTGTTAATTAGGTCCTTCATGTTTCAGATAGTTTTCAATTGGATTCTTCTCCCGATACTATTATTCTTTCATTTGATATGCACATTGCATGCAACAAAACTATACTTTATATCAAGAGGTAGAGTTCGAATTCTCGTTCGTAACAAATATAGCAAATATTAACGAATTTGGATAGAAATAAATGGGTCTAGATATATTTGAGGTATTAGGGACTCAATTGTTAAAATTTTATATTTTATGAAAAAATAAGCATATAGTAATACTCTAGGGGTGAATTTGAGGTTTCCCTAGAGTTAACCAGCTCCTGGCTATTCAGGGAACCTGAATAACTTGTCGTCGTCTTCGATGCAAACCATCATCCATAAACTACATGTGGTCTGAGACGACGTTCTATGACTTAGTGAAAAACAACAAAACCAGCCCTCTCTCTCTCTCTCTCTCTCTCTCTAAAATCAAATATATATTTTATTTCAAAAACATCTCTATGATCAGATGCAGATTTGATGTAAAAATTTTATCTGATAAGAACAGTTCAAACCAAACAAGACAAGCCAGCTTGGAGAAGTCTTCGAACTGGAAATATTGGTATTAGCTTTCAAAAAACTAGTATGAATCATGGGACAAGCCTTCCCCTGCAAATGAGCAGAGTATGAAGATCACTTAATCAAAAAATAAAATAAGGGAATAAAGCAATTCAAAAAACATCTCTAGAACCAGACGCAGATTTGATGTAGAAATTTATCTGAGAAGAACAAGAGAAGAGTATTTCATATCAGAATATCATTTATGGGACAAGCCTTGCCCTGCAGATAAGCAGGGCATGTCATACAAGATCACTTAATTATATGCATTTTCAACCAAGCTGACTGATTCCGTAGAATAATCAGACATGGACGATGACTCCCGATAAGTGTTTATTGGCTTCTCATCTAGATTTAGAACAGGATTCGGAGGCAGTTGCAGGCTTTCCACATCTCCTCCAAGCATCTCCACAACTTCGTTCATTGCTGGCCGATCCACAGGTTTCATTTGTATACACCACAACCCTACAATAATCATCTTCCTGACTATCTTTTTTTCCTCTTCAGTGCCACCATCTCCGATTTCTACAGCTTTCTCATTAGAGACTTGATGGTAAACCCAATATGGCCAGAAAATTTCACTGGACCGTTCAGCCAACGCGTTCAATTTTTTTCTTCTGCCAGCCATTTCTAGCAGCAGCATTCCAAAGCTATAAACATCAGCTTTGTATGAGACGCGCCCAATGTTCTTGTAGAACAGTTCCGGCGCCATGTAACCTATCGTTCCCCTTGCTGCCGTGAGAGATCTAAGGCTCTCATTTGCTGGACACAACCTAGCAAGCCCGAAGTCAGAAACTTTTGGAGTGAAATGTTCGTCGAGAAGAATGTTGTGAGGCTTGATGTCGAAATGCAGGATCTGCATCTCACAACCTCGGTGCAGATATTCGATGCCTTGAGCCACTCCAATGGAAATCTCAAGCAATTTTTCCCAGCTTAAAGAAACAGATCTTTCTTGAGAAAAAATGAAATTATTGAGAGATCCATTAGGCATGAAATCATACACAAGAGCACGCCTTGATCCCTCAGCACAAAAACCAACTAGCTGCACGACATTAGTGTGGTGAACCCTTCCAATGGTAGCCACTTCATTGATAAAATCTTGTCCATTAGCCTTCGACTTGCCCAGGATTTTTATCGCTGCAGAATTCCCACTGCGCAGCTTTCCCTTGTACACACAACCAAAACCTCCTTTGCCAATTTTATCCTTGAAACCTCCTGTCATCTTCTTAATCTCTGAATAAGAATACCTTACTACTGGCATAAGATTGTTATGAGTCTGTAGGAATTCCTCGACTGTGTCATATGCTGATAGATGTCTCCGTCGCCATTTATAGATCAAGAACGCAATCACAAACGGACTCCCAAAGATAAATTTTGCCCCCTGAACTAGTGCTGTGTGTGAAGTTTGAGGGGAAACAAAATTGAAGTCGTAAATCAAGATTATTTCTTATTAATTATCAGATAAATACACAACATGGGTTAGGTTTGGTGTTAGATTTTTTTTTTCCTTGTTGAAAACTCATCTAAAATCTAGACCGTCATGATTTGCAGAAAAGGAGTTCATTTTCTTAAAATGTGAGGCCTCGGTAACCTCAAGGTCTCTATGAGGCATTAGGCCTCCTAATAACCAATATCATTTTTTATCTGCTAATAAAATATGATCCAATAACATAAACTAAAAAAATAAATAATAAATAATTAATAAGGGAAGTTCTTACCAATTAACAGGGATACAGACAGCAGGACTACTGCAAAGAAGGTAAACAAAATTTAGAGATTGTTTAGAAATAACTGTTTGGAATTATGGAATCAATCATTAAACATTGGGAAATAGGATCCTCACCTCTGGTTATCCAGAGCCAAGAAGTTCCTGTTGGACCAAGAGAACAGTTACAAAAATTAGATTTTTTATTTGAGCAAATATTACAAGATGAAGAGGATTGAGAAAAACGGATGAAGGACATAGAAAATGTTGGAAGAAAAATGGGTGAGGATTGAGAAGAAGGTATAATTCTATCAAGTGCTTCTATCTAAGCTCTCTATTGAGAAGGACTAGTTAATAATGCTGAATTACAAACCTTTTATAGGCATAAAGAACTACACAATCAAGGAATTAAACTAAAACAAAGAAATCTTATTCTAAACATGAATTGTATTTTGAGAAAAACGAACTGTTAGTTACTCAATATTGCTCACCTATGCAGTGTGTACGGTTCGAATCATCGATGTAGCATCCGTTTGCACAGCTTCCACACCTGCTATTGTGCCATGAAAGCTCAAACCCATATTCCAGCAGACTGTGAATTTCCTTGAAGGACATGTTCTTGTAATCGTTGACTGGCAACAACGTCATCCTCTCTAAGCTGCACTTTTCCATCAAATCCGAGGACTTCATGCCACCAACATTAACGTAAGAATGTATCGAGAGAGAAACATTGGGATATTTCCCTCCATTAAGGCAAGCACCAGTGTCCAAGTACAGAGGAGAATTCACAGGATTTGCGCAGTTTATAAAAATCATCATCTGCGATAATGCCACAAGCTTGTATTGGGGAAACCATTTATGCCCTGTCTTTTTGTATTCAAACCATGTATATGGATTATCTGATATTGTAATTACATAACTAAACACGGAATATGCACTAATGTAATTTCCAAAACTTGCATATGTTGTAGAAAAATCAGGAAGAGAAGAGCAATCATTTTTCTGAACACCAGCACCAACCACTCGGATCGTCAAGTTGCTGTAGTTGATGGCCTGCACGTAGTATTTTCGTGAGTATAAAAACAAAACGGTGGAGGTATTTTTCTCGCAGTGGAGGGTATAGAGAGGGTTTCCACAGTTTAAAGAATCACTGTTTAGGCGAAAAGGGTTGCTAATAGTTTGAACGCCGCATGAAGAAGGGGCGCAGGGATTGGTATCCTTGCAGTTACTGGTTTGGAAGAGTAGCAGAAAGAAAAACAAGGCTACGTGGCAAGCAAAGAGGAGCCTAGCCATGGGTGGAGAAGGAGCAGCAAAGAGGAACTGGGACAAGGATGGAGAAAGAGTATGCAGTGCATAAAAAATTCTTCTAGTCTTGAGAAGACAACAGATAAATTCAAATAAAAATAAAGGCGACTTTTGGAAAGTATCTATCAGCATATTAAAATTACTGACAACTGCCAAGTCCAATTGAGAACTTTCTGGTGACATAAAACGAAGGTATCAGAGTTACCCTTGCTTCTCCCATCCGAGTTTACTACTGTTTCAGCAATATCCAAGTATTATTAGGCGAAACCTGCATTGTTAGTTATTTATTTTAGTCCTGCATTGTTTGATTAATTATGGTAAACTACATTGTTTTGTCTTTGAAATTATGCTTAGTGGTTTGTGTAGTGCACCACATTAAGCTCACTTTATGCTTAGTGGTTTGTGTAGTGCACCACATTAAGCTCACTTTATGCTTAGTGGTTTGTGTAGTGCACCACATTAAGCTCACTTTATGCTTAGTGGTTTGTGTAGTGCACCACATTAAGCTAGTTTTATACTTAGTAGTTTGTGTAATGCATCACATTAAGCTCACTTTATGCTTAGTGGTTTGTGTAGTGCACCACATTAAGCTAGTTTTATACTTAGTGCTTTGTGTAGTGCACCACATTAAGCTAATTTTATACTTAGTGATTTGTGTAGTGCTCTTTTGATTGTGTCTTTGTGGCAACTTGTTACATGATAATGGAGTCCATATCATGGTTGTCATGCTTAGCTTTCTTCCCTATAAATTGTAAGGTTGCAATTCAGTTTTTAATAAATTAATTACAACAATTAATTCAAGATTTGTGAACAGTAAAAACAGCTACTATGCAAATCAATTTCTAGCATTGTTCAATTCTGTTTTCCCTTGTTTTTGTTCTTTCTTCTTTTAAACACTTTCATGCATCAACATA
>CM063594.1:3509806-3525130 GCA_032356905.1 Salix exigua | reverse complement strand
ATTTACATCACAATATCCATTCATAATCTCACCATTTTATCCAGCCATAGCTCATAGGCATTTCTAGGAGTTGTTGACTCTTTCTTTTGATGCCAGGAACAGAATCTTGTAAAAAAAACTTGTAATTTATTTTTCTGCAGGGTGGTTTAAATGAATGGCTAGAAAGTTCGGTGCTTGAAGAATTAGGAGCAAAAAGACCTCGTAACTCATGTTGGGAAAATTAGAAATACTGTTTTTGTGGTTAAGTTCACCCTGCAAGCCTTTTCTGCATTGTCTTAATCATGATTCCATGCATCACGTACTTCTAAGAAATAAAAATAAAACAGGTAAATAAGCCTCTTACAGACACCAAGTGTCTGCTAATTACATGCATTTTTCATGTTTCCTCGTACCAAAGTTGACTGAAACTAATTCTGGCTTTAAATGGTGATCTTATTAGAAGGGATGCTGATAGAACATGAGATATTCTGAACTCCATTTATCATCTGCTCAATTAGGGATTAATTTGTAACAAATTTCTTCCTCAGAAACTGGATGGTGTGTGAAAGAACCATCGAACAAAATGGTGTTAACTCATCTGAAAAGGCCCATAAATTAATTATTAGGGAAAAATAAATAAATGATGAACTCATCTGAGTCCTTATATATGTTCTCGAAATCAAAATGTGCTGAGACACCTAATGGAAACATCAAGAGGGCTCTATTCTGTAAGCAATCAACTACGTCAACTACATTTCGAATGTGATTCCTTCGAAACTAAGCTGTATAGAACTGGCAAAATTACCTGGTCTTATGAAATACTTCTTGGTGCGATACTAAGGTCAATGACTAGTGGTTTGTTTTAAAATGGCTAAGATTGATACTCCGGTTGGTGCTTTGTTTTTTCAATTGGAATGTAATGTTTCGACTTGAAATCGTTTTGACGTTCCGTTTCGGGTTTGTACTATTTATATATATATATATATATAATTTAATATATTAATTCAAAAAAATAGTTTGAATCCAAAAATAAAATTATTTAAAATTGTGCAATTTAAGCTAAAAAGACACAATAAAATGATTTTTCTAAACAAAATTATGAACATGTATAATATTACGAAAATATCATCATCAATCTCACAATGTCATTACATTCTCTTATTGCTCTAAAAGTTTTACATAATATATATAAATATGTTAAGAGACTCCTTGTAAAAATTCATCTCAATCTATCGATCGGATTCATAGATATAATAGAAATTCTAAAATTATTTATTATTTAAAAAACATTATATGGACAAAACAGAACGGGCGGAAGGAAACCAGAATGTTCCATCCAAAATTTGGATGGAATTTACTGAATGACATAAAATTTTAAACAAGATAGAAACTGAGTCGTTTTATTTTGTTTTCTTAATTAGTATGAAACGTTTCGGCCAGAACGAAACTATCAACACTGCTTCCATCTCCTGTGACCAATTACTTGGGAGATTGTAACCAACAAGGTGGAGAACATCAGAACCAGCCAGCTATATACATATATATTGAATTGCAGAATGTCGTTTATACATTTCAGGATTGAATAGTACAGTTGCTTAAATCCTGCGTTCACACGTTTAGCCTATCTCTTATTCCAGGCCATTTCATTTCCTACGATGTTGCTACAGCTATTTACAGCCATTTCACTACTAACCGAAAGACCTTTTGGGAAATCAACACTCGTTTTTTTTCTATCAGGCCTTCGTGCTTAGCAACTTCAGTTATGAATCCTGAATGGGCACAATAATATCTATAATCCATGTTAGAATGTTTTTGTAGCAATCAAACAGGAGAATGTTCACTGAAAGTTGAGATTTTTCAATGTTTGAGTACTAAGTGTTGGCTGAAGATTCTTGGAGCCAACAAATATTTTAGCCGTGTAGTGGTGTGAGGCGAACCCATCCTCACAGAACGTGATTCCATGTTAGAATTAAGTACTTGGAGTTGAGTTATTCAACAGGATAATGTCTACTGCAAATTGGGCAAACGTGCAAATCATATTACACACAGCTTCCTCCTCTCTTTCATTATTCCGTCAAAGTAAGTAGGTTCTATAGAGATTGAACCATAAACAATTGGCCATCTTAAGTCTCTTCCTAAATTATTGTAGGGCAGATCTTAAACCCTTGACCTTATCATACCAAGAATTAAAAACCATGTTGAAAGTCTGTACAATGACACTGTCAAAGACCTCAGCTTGACTATAAAATGCCGGCAAATTATTGTGTTCCAAACCATCTCAGCCTAAAGAACAAATTCAAAAATTCTGTTCACAGATAATGGCTATACAGAAGATTCTTACAGTCTTCTTTCTCTATCTGGCTCTAGCTTTCCTGCTAGTAGAGCTCACAAATGCAGCGGGGTTGCAACTCGGATTTTACCAGAGAATTGTTAAAGGAACAAGTATGCAGCAACCCACAGACAGTAACGACAGCCCTACAAACAGTAACAGTTGAATGAATCATGCAGAAAATCAATTGACCAACGGGCAAATACTGCAGCAAATCAGTGGAAAATCAATTGACACCAACGGGCAAATGTTGCAGCAAATTAATGGTTGATCTTCACGGATTAAAAAGAAGATTTGCTAATTACACAGTAGCAAATCTTCTATCCTTTGTTATCTCCTCTGTTTCCTTTTTCATTTAATTTCAACGGGAACTTTCCCCTATTGTAAACTCAACAGTTACTTACCTTATACTTCTGTTAATACAAAAGGAAAACATTAAACTTTCCTTTTGTATTAACAACGGTAAGATTAGTATTTGAAGTATAAATTCTCTTTATGTACAGCTTAGTGTTCACGGCTGAAAAAATAGATTGTATCTAAGAAATTCAAATACATTATTCAGTCCAGATTCATTTTTTTCTTTATGGTATCAGAGCCTTTGTGAACACTAGGCCTATACAAAAATCTTTCTATCCAACATTCTACCATCTGTCAATTTCACAGATTGCATTCCAAAAACAAAACAAACAATGTCTACACTGTCACTCAATGTTGGCAACTTCGTCACTCTTAGACTTACCCCAAGTAACTATCCCTTGTGGCGTGAACAAGCATTGGCCCTTGCTGAAAGCCAAGAGATGGTTGGACATCTCACAAATGAAGACCCTCCTCCTGCAAAATATGCAGACACAGAATCACAGGTGCTCTCGTAAAGCTTTAAAGCTTGGCGAAAGACAGATAGACTTCTACGAGGGTGGATTATTGGGACACTTTCAGAAGAAGCTCTTGGACTCATCGTTGGCCTTGACACATCTCATGCAGTTTGGGAGGCTCTCAAAGATGCATATGCACAAAACTCACAAGAACGTGAGTTCACATTACGACAACAAGTTACTTATCTCGGAAAGAGGAGAACACCTCCATCATCGAACACATTCGAACCTTCAAGAGCATTTGTGATAATCTAGTCGCTATTGGAAAGACCATACCGCACCAAGAGAAGGTGTTTTGTCTCCTCACCAGCCTTGGTCCTCATTATGAAACATTCACAACAACCATGCTGAAGCCTCCTAGACCATCATACACCGAGTTAGTCTCACAACTCCAAAGTCTTGATCAAAGACGCAATTGGTTTTCCAATCACACAGCATAACACAGACCTCCTCTGCCACACATCAGTTGGCATTTTATGGCCAATATCAGCAACGTTCCCAATCAAAATACATAAGCCATCGTGGAACACAACCAAATTTCACTGGATACCGTGGGGGCTCACAAAGATTCACTTCCAATGGACGTGGTTTTCAAGCTCAACAAAGGAGGGATGTCACTCCAACAAACCCAACCCGTAGACCACCACCACCAGGTGAAAGACGCATGACAGCAGCAGAGAGAGAACAATACCGCGATCAACAATGTCAGTATTGTGGGATGGCTGGACATATTGCAAAAATATGTTGGTGGCTGCCGAAGAAATCAACCCAACAGGAAGATATCCCACAAGCCCTTGCAAAGACTCACACTCGACACTACCGTGGTCGACAATGACCGGACAACCGACACTCGGGCTTCTAATCATATGACGGTATAGTCCATCAAATATCATCACCATATACACCGTAACAAATCGGTATAGTTGAAAGACGCCATAGAACCATAAGAGAACTTGGAATGACTATGTTATTTCATAGTGGGGCACCCTATTTTTATGGATAGAGGCTTTCACAACAATGAGTTTCTCTCATGAATTGCGTTCCTTCATATTCTATAAATTTTGAAACACCTTATTTTGCTCTTCATGGGACACATCCCAATTATTCGTCTCTTAGGACATTTGGATCTAAGTGTTTTCCCTACACTTGGGATACACGAAAAAATAAATTTGATCCAAAATCTCTACCATGTGTCTTCGTAGGATATAGTGAAAAACATAAAGCTTATAAATGTTTTCATCCTACAAGTAGAAAGATTTTCATCTCAAGACACGTTGTCTTTGATGAATTGTGCTTCCCATATAAATTGAAGAATCAACCATGAGAGGCAGCCAAAAATCCGTGTATTGAACATTTTTGATTCATGGTTATCACATACTAATGTCTCTTCTCTTGCAGGAAAAGACTCTGCCACAAACTCTTGCCCATTGCTACCACAGGCTGTCAATACACTTCCATCCTCTCCAACGCTTGGCTCTCACAGTCCCAGTGAACCACAATTGTTACAACGCAACATTGAGGATGAGGAAGCAACCGTTCCTGTTGTGTATGAGCGTGATTCCCCACCACCTGCAGTCAATATAACACAACAACAACAACACTCTACCGTGACAAACCCGGAGAGCAATACTGGACATATGCTTGAACAGAATGAAAATGATCTCTTCACCAATTCTTCATCAGGGACAGGAACTCACGACACAATACCTTCAGAAATCATGTCATCACCAGTAACAAGTCCAGAATTAGAGAATGAAATTGATCTCATCATAATTTCTTCGGATGCCTCTCTGTCACAACGCCAAGAAGCTCCTGGAACAGCACAAGAATCACCAACATTCATTCCCGAAACAGCAGAATCAAGTCCACAACACCATGACTCTTCAACGTCAGATCCTTCGTGTCCACCTGTTCATTCTATGATTACTCGCTCAAGGCATGGTATAGTCAAGCCAAACATCAAGTATGCATTAACTACCAGCATCTCAAAAGACATACCCCGTGAGCCTCAAAATATCAAAATTGCTTTAGCACACTGTGGATGGAAAGCAGCAATGGAAGAAGAACTTGCAGCACTGCATCAAAATCAAACATGGAAACTAGTCCCTCAAACACCCCAAATGAATGTCATTGGCTCTAAATGGGTATTTAAAACCAAGCTCAAACCAGATGGCTCTCTAGATCGACTCAAAGCTCGCTTGGTTGCAAAAGGATATCATCAAATTGATGGGGTGGACTATGTTGAAACCTATTCCCCAGTTATCAAACCAGGAACAATCCGCATGATACTTACCATAGCTCTCACAAAAGCATGGCCTATTCGGCAATTAGATGTTAAAAATGCCTTTTTACATGGCACCATCTCTGAAGATCTCTACATGCAGCAGCCACCAGGAATGGCAGATGCTCAAAATTCGTCACACGTCTGCAAATTACAGAAGGCTATCTATGGCCTTAAACAAGCACCACGTGCTTGGTTTGATCGGTTTAGTACTTTTCTCCTTAAATATGGTTTCTTTTGCAGTTTATCTGACCCCTCATTGTTTATTTTTCATTCAGATCATGGCTCCTTAATCTTGCTCCTTTATGTGGATGACATGTTGATTACCGGGTCAACACCAACAATTGTGTCCAATTTTATTCGGTCCTCGATGAATGAATTCGCAATGAAAGACTTAGGACCTATACATCACTTCCTTGGAATGGAAGTCACGTCAACAACAAACGGCCTACATCTATCTCAATCTCACTATGCCGTAACTTTACTTGAACGCTCCAACATGGTTGATTGTAAACCTATGGGTACTCCTCTTGAGTCTAAAACAAAAATGCCTTCCAATGATTTACTTCTGGAAGACCCAAGCTACTATCGCGGTATCGTTGGAGCTTTACGATGATTTAACACTCACGCGTCCTGACATATCATTTAGTGTCAATTATGTTTCACAATTCATGCATGCTCCCACACACACACACTTAAAAATGGTTCGACGTATTTTACGTTATATCAAAGGAACCATTAATATAGGTTTATTTTTTTCTTCCCACACTACACTTGATCTTTGTGCTTTTTCAGATGCAGATTGGGCCGGATGTACAACAACAAGACGATCCACGACAGGATATTGTACATTTCTTGGGAGGAATCTTATTTCTTGGTGTGCAAAAAAACAACATACAATTTCGCGGTCAAGTACAGAAGCAGAATATCGTGCAATGGCTAACACAGCAGCTGAACTCACATGGCTCGGTTTTCTTCTCAATGATTTGCGTGTTCCCTTATCATCCCCGCCTACACTCTATTGCGACAATTTAAGTGCTCTCCATATGACAATAAATCCAGTATTCCATGCCCGGAGCAAACACATCGAGCTGGATTATCACTTTGTACGCGAACGAAGTTGCGCAAGGATTGCTTGTCACCCAACACGCCTCTTCGGACAACCAACTTGCCGACCTCTTCACCAAGCCATTATCAAAAGCCACTCTTCGAGTATTTTGCTCCAAACTTTGCCTCCAGCCCGGCAAAGTTTGCGGGAAGGTGTTAAAGGAACAAGTATGCAGCAGACCTCACGACAAGATATCGGCATCCCTACAAACAAGAATGAGTTGAATGAATCATGCAGAAAATCAATTGACCAACGGGCAAATACTGCAAGCAAATCGCTGGAAAATCAATTGACACCAACGGGCAAATGTTGCAGACAAATCGAGTAGGTGATCTACCCTCCAATTCATGGTTGATCTTCACGGATTAAAAGAAGATTTGCTAATTACACGAGTAGCAAATCTTCTATCCTTTGTTATCTCCTCTGTTTCCTTTTTCATTTAATTTCAACGGAACTTTCCCTATTGTAAACTCAACGAGTTACTTACCTTATACTTCGTTAATACAAAAGGAAAACATTAAACTTTCCTTTTGTATTAACAACTGTAGGATTAATATTTGAAGTATAAATTCTCTTTATGTACAACTTAGTGTTCACGGCTGAAAAAATAGATTGTATCTAAGAAATTCAAATACATTATTCGATCCAGATTCCTTTTTTTCTTTAAGAACTCGTCCTAATGCAGAGGTTATAGTCCATCAAGTCGCTTCTCGTTACATTTCTAGGGACCGAACCCTTGTCGCTGCTTTGCTAAGAATGCATTTCCATGATTGCTTCATCGAGGTAAGCTTTGAAGCTAAAGTGATAGCATGCAATTTAAACAAAATTCAAACCACACAATTCCATATCCTAACAAGTTTTGGTTTCAGGGATGTGATGCCTCTGTGCTCATAAGTTCAAGCAGGAAGAATCAAACCGAGAGAGACGCAATCCCGAACAAAACCTTTAGAGGATTCAATGTCATTGACGCTGTAAAATCAAGCACTGGAAAAGAAGTGTCCTCGTGTGGTTTCCTCGTGCCGATGTCTTGGCCTTGGTGGCTCGTGACTCGATTGTGATGGTATCATCGATTCTCCAACACAGCTTTATCACCGCTGATTCACTGCATCGAGTATGCCTTTGCTTAACCAGCTTTTCCATTCAGGTTGGTGGACCTCACTGGGATGTTCCCACAGGACGCAGAGATGCAAGAGTGTCGATTGACAACGAGGCTTTGTTCAATCTACCACCTCCTTTCGCCAACATAATCGTCCTCAAACAAGCAATTTGTCGGAGTGGGTTTAAGTGTGAAAGACCTCGCAGCTTCTATCGGTATGTAGATTTTTCAAAACAAGGTTATCTTTCAGAAACAGATCCAGATTCTTGAGTTGGAATACATATGTCTTGGTTACAGGAGGACACACGATTGGAATTGGACACTGCACCACAATCTCGGACCAGCTGTACAATTTCACGGAAAAGGCGACACCGACCCTTCATTGGACCGCAGATACGCTACTCACTGAAGAAAAATGCAAGCCTGGAAACTCCAACACGGTCACCGAGATGGACCCGGAGCTTCAAGTCTTTCGATGAAGATTACTACACCGTTGTAGCTAAAAGAAGAGGGCTATTCCAATCTGATGCAGCTCTTCTCGACGATGCTGAAACAAGAGACTACGTCAAACTTCAGTCAAGGACACAAGGATCCACTTTTGCACAAGATTTTGCTGAATCCATGGTGAAAATGGGCAACATCGGAGTCCTGACCAGGCAAACATGGCGAGATCGAGAAACGTTGTGCGCTTGTGAATTAAATCGATCTTTTATTGATTTCCGAACATGAATGTCCGAGTTCATCTCAGATCTGCTTCGCTTATTTCCCCACAATTGCAACCAAATGGTTGCAGGATGTACTTCATAATTTTGAGGTTTTGCCTTCATGTTATTTTTTTGTGATTTATTCAATATTTTCTTCATACGAATATCAACATCCACTCCCTTCATAGTATTTGAATACCATATTCAACATGTTCACAGAAATATACCAGAGTTTACAGCAAGTATTTTCAATTTGGGAGAACATTTTTTATTTACTCGTAAACTCATTACCCAAATGTCTCTACTTATTTGTCTGTAAAGGTCAGATCGGCTGACTTATTTTCTATTGAGCTGACGCTAAAAATATGTCTCAAAACCAATTGATCGCACCTCCTTAGAACCAGTAATGCAGTGCACCAATCTTTAATATCTTACCTGCAATTGCCAGAATGCCAACCATTATTTTCTTGATTTTCATTCAAAACAGGGAAAAAAAACACCTGTATATAAATCCAGTACAGTCAAATTTCAGATGAACAAGCTTGTTGAAATCAATAATATCCATGCATAGTCTCACCATTTTTTCCAGCCATAGCTCGGAGGCATTTCGAGGAGTTGTTGAGTCTTTCTTTTTATACCGATAATGAATCTTGTAAAACAAACTTGTAATCTCTTTTTCTGTAGGGTGGTTTGAATGAATGGCTAGAAAGTTTGGTGCTTGAAGAATTAGGAGCAATAATGTTGAAATTGAGGTTGATTCCAGAATCGCCCAAGAACACCTGGCCGACCAGCTTGGCCATGTCTGCAAGGAACTGACGCAGGATAAATGAAGAATTGAAGGTTGAAGATTCAAGTGTTATGATTGATTTCACATTGTAATCAGTTTAGTTAAGTGTTTTGAGTCAATGTTTTTAGTGAATTTCAGTTTATGGTCAACAATTGTTAAATAGGAAATTGTAACCGGATCTTGAAAAACTAGCCGTTGTAATTTCTGATTCTTCTATAAATAAAATTGATGGGATGGCAGTAACCATAACGAAATATTCTGCCCATGTTTGTGTTGTTTTGATTCTCAAATACAAATAATTCTTAAAGTTCTTCTCCTCTGGAAATTATCCATCAATTCTGGAAATTTAACCATTCCTAGAATTTGATTGCTACAATGAGTCGTTCTTTGATTTTTTCCGGAAATATTCAGATTTTCAACATGGTATCGAGAGCGAATTAGGTCTTTGAGAAGGATTGAAAGAAGTATACGAGTGAAAAGAGTTCAAGTATTAATTAAACCTTGAAAGAAAAAGGTTGCACTTGTCTCGTAAATTCCAGATTCGTCAATCAAGAAAAGTCTTGATCTGTTCTCTAAAGGACTGATAATTGAAGAATTGCTCAATTATAGTTCGCGTTCTTTGTTCTGTGGAATCCCTGGATGGAAAAGAGTGCAAGAAACAAGTGAAAGGAAACTTGTTCGTGTATTGACAGATTTTTGAAATCAAGAATTAAGTCTTGATTTGTTCTTTAAAAGGGATAAACAATTGACAAAGAAGATCAATTGATATCCTTGTTCTCCAGTATTGTGAAGTCTTGGAAGTAAATCACAAGAAAAAAAAATTCGAGCAAGACTGTTCTTGACAAACATGGATGCTTCATTCTCATCAAAAACTCCAATCTTCACAGGGGTGAATTATGGAGTATGGGCAGTGAAGATGAAGATTTATCTGAAGGCCTTCGACCTATGGGAAGATGTGGAGGCTGACAGGGAACCAGTTCCCTTGCACAACAATCCAACAATGGCCCAGGTTAAATACTTTAATGAACAAAGAGCAAAGAAATTCAAGGCTCTTACTTGCATTCATAATGCAGTAAGTGAGGACATTTTCACAAGGATAATGGCCTGTGAAACAGCAAAGGATGCATGGGATAAGTTGAAATCCGAATTTCAAGGTGATGAGAAGTCAAGGAGGATGCAAATTCTGAACTTGAAGAGGCAATTTGAAGGGCTAAGGATGAAGGATTCTGACACTGTCAAGGAATTCTCTTCAAATGTATCCAAGATTGTTAATCAAATGACATTGCTTGGTGAAGAGGTTCAAGAATCAAGGGTGGTTGAAAAGTTGTTGGTAAGCTTACCCGAAAAATTTGAGAACAAGATATGTTCTTTGGAAGATTCAAAAGACTTCACTTCCATGAGTCTTCAAGAGTTAATTAATGCATTGCAAGCTGTGGAACAAAGGCAACAAATGAGGCAAGAAAACTATTGTGAAGAGGCCTTTGCAGCAGGATTTAGAGGAAGAACTAGGCAGCAACAAGTGTTCTTCAGAAATCCAGAAAACAGGTCCAATTCTGGAAATTCATGGCAGAGGAAAAATTGGCTAAATAATCAAACACAAGGCAACAACTTCAATGCAAGATGGAAGGAAAGAAGAGAGCAACTTCCCACCTGCAAGCATTGTCAGAAAAACAATCATCTTGAGTCATCTTGTTGGCTCAAGAATGCACAATGCCGAAAATGTAAGAAGTTTGGGCACATTGAAAAATCTTGCAATGAAGACAATGCAAATCAAGCTCAAGTTGCTGAAGTGGAGGAGACCAAAGAGGAAATGCTATTCACAGCCACTGAAGCACACAACTGCAGCAACAAAAATGAGGTAAACCTACAAACTTGGTCTATTGATAGTGGTTGTACAAACCACATGTCTGCAGCAAGTAAATTCGAAAGCCTAGACTTAAGCTACAAATCTAGGGTTAAAGTTGCAAATGGGCAGTATGTAAGTGTTGAAGGTAAAGGGGAAGTTGAGATTGAAACTCTAGCTGGAATCCGAGAGTTTAAGTGTGTGTTGTATGTGCCAAAAATTGACCAAAATTTGATAAGTGTAGGTCAATTACTTGAGGATAGACACTCTTTGCTGTTTATAGATGGCAAATGCATGATCAAAGATGATCAAGGTACCCTCTTATTCAATACAAAAATGTCAAATAGATGTTTTAGTTTTGAGAAACAACTAGAACACCAAAGCAACTCAACTGAAAGTGAATCTGTTGAAGAGAAAGGCTCTCTGAAAATGGCTGGAAAAGATGATGAAAAATATCAGACCATAGTGTCTAGGGGGAGTGTTGAACTTAGAGAAACACATCTTGTGGATTTAAATTTACAAGATGTAGGCTCCTTGTATTGTGATGAGACTTGCAAGTCAATTGAAAAGAAAGGGATCTTATCAGCTGCTCTAGTGCCTGATGAAAGCTTGGAGTCTCTGTTTTATGATGCAAATGAAGAAATAGAAAGCTCATATAGAGATGACCATGCTGTTGCTATAGACCCAACATATGAAGAAAGAAAATTGGAAATGAAGTATGTTTGGTTAAAGAAAAAGCTAACTGACTTGATTACCTTAGCAAAGGAAGGACTTGAGAAGCTAAGAAGAATGGTGGTAAGTGTGCAGCTCAGGAATCAAGGGGGAGTGTTGAAATCTGAGGTTGATTCCAGAACTGCCCAAGAACACCGGTCGACCGCTTGCAAAGAGAAGACTAACCGGTCGACCGCTTGGCCCTGTCTGCAAGGAACTGACGCAGGATAAATGAAGAATGAAGAATTGAAGGTTGAAGATTCAAGTGTTATGATTGATTTCACATTGTAATCAATTTAGTTAAGTGTTTTGAGTCAATGTTTTAGTGAATTTCAGTTTATGGTCAACAATTGTTAAATAGGAAATTGTAACCGGATTTTGAAAAACTAGTCGTTGTAATTTCTGATTCTTCTATAAATAAAATTGATGGGATGGCAGTAACCATAACGAAATATTCTGCCCATGTTTGTGTTGTTTTGATTCTCAAATACAAATAATTCTTAAAGTTCTTCTCCTCTGGAAATTATCCATCAATTCTGGAAATTTAACCATTTCCGAATTTGATTGCTACTGATGAGTTGTTCTTTGATTTTTTCCAGAAATATTCAGATTTTCAACAAATAAGACCTTGAAACTCATGTTGGGAAATTATTAATAATGTTTTTATGATTAAGTTCACCCTGGAAGCCTTTTCTGCATTGTCTTAATCATGATTCCATGCATCACGTACTTCTAAGAAATAAAAATAAAAACTGGTATACAAGCCTCTTACAGACACCAAGTGTCTGCAAATTACACACGTTTTTCATGTTTCCTCGTACCGAAGTTGACTGAAACTAATTCTGGTTTTAAATGGTGATCTCATTAGAAGGGATGCTGATAGAACATGAGATGTTCTGAACTCCATTTATCATCTGCTCAATTAGGGATTAATTTGTAACAAATTTGTTCCTCAGAACTGGATGGTGTGTGAAAGAACCATCGAACAAAATTAATGGTGTTAACTCATCTGAAAAGGCCCATAAATTAATTACTAGGGAAAAATAAATAAATGATGAACTCATCTGAGTCCTTATATATGTTCTCGAAATCAAAATGTGCTGAGACACCTAATGGAAACATCAAGAGGGCTCTATTCTGTAATCAACTAGGTCAACTACATTTCGAATGTGATTGCTTCGAAACTATGCTGTATAGAACTGGCAAAATTACTTGGTCTTATGAAAGACTACTTGGTGCGATATTGCTTAGTCAATGAGTAATGGTTTGTTTTAAAATGGCTAAGATTGATACCTTCCAACCAAGGTTGTCAATTCCAGTTGGTGCTTTGTTTTTCAATTAGAACGTAATGTTTCGACTTTAGAGTGTTTTGACGTGTCGTTTCGGGTTTGTACTATTTATATATACTGTATATATAATTTAATATAATAATTCAAAAAAATAGTATGAATCCAAAAAAAAAATAATTTAAAATATTGCAAATTAAGCTAAAAGACACAACAAAATGATTTTTCTAAACAAAATTATGAACATGTATAATATTACGAAAATATCATCATCATTCTCGCAATGTCATTACATTCTCTTATTGGTCTAAAAGTTTTACTTAATATATATAAATATGTTAAAAGACTTCTTGTAAAAATTCATCTCAATCTATTGATCGGATTCATAGATATGATTGATATTTTTCAATGTTTGAGTGTGTTGGCTGAAGATTCTTGGGGCCAACAAATATTTTAGCCGTGTAGTGGTGTGAGGCGAACCCATCCTCACAGAACGTGATTCCATGTTAGAATTAAGTACTTGGAGTTGAGTTATTCAACAGGATAATGTCTACTGCAAATTGGGCAAACGTGCAAATCATATTACACACAGCTTCCTCTTCTCTTTCATTATTCCGTCAAAGTAAGTACGTTCTATAGAGATTGAACCCTAAACAATTGGCCATCTTAAGTCACTTCCTAAATTATTGTAGGTCAGATCTTAAACCCATGACCTTATCATACCAAGAATTAAAAAACCATGTTGAAAGTCTGTACAATGACACTGTCAAAGACCTCAGCTTGACTATAAAATGCCGGCAAATTATTGTGTTCCAAATCATCTCAGCCTAAAGAACAAATTCAAAACTTCTGTTCACAGATAATGGCTATCCAAAAGATTCTTACAGTCTTCTTTCTCTATCTGGCTCTCGCTTTCCTGCTAGTAGAGCTCACAAATGCAGCGGGGTTGCAACTCGGATTTTACCGGAGAACCTGTCCTAATGCAGAGCTTATTGTCCATCAGACCCTTTACCGATACATTTCTAGGGACCGAACCCTTGCTGCTGCTTTGCTAAGAATGCATTTCCATGATTGCTTCGTCAGGGTAAACCCTTAATCTACACTACTGTTCAATTTACACAGTTTTAAACATTTCTGCATCAGCGCACATAGAACAATACCCTAACAAGTTCTGGTTTCAGGGATGTGATGCCTCTGTGCTCATAAGTTCTACAAAGAAAAATCAAGCTGAGAAAGACGCGATCCCGAACAAAACCTTGAGAGGATTCAATGTCATTGACGCTGTAAAATCAGCACTGGAAAAGAAGTGCCCCGGTGTGGTTTCCTGTTCTGATGTCTTGGCCTTGGTGGCTCGTGACGCAGTTCTGATGGTATCAGATTTTCCAACACAGTTCATCACCCCTGATTGACTGCATCATTGTGCCTTTCCTTAACCAGTTTTTCCATTCAGGTTGGTGGACCTCACTGGGATGTTCCCACAGGACGCAGAGATGGGAGAGTGTCGATTGCCAACGAGGCTTTGTTCAATCTACCACCTCCTTTTGCCAACATAACTGTCCTGAAACAGCAATTTGCTGCGGTGGGTTTAAGTGTAAAAGACCTCGCAGTTCTATCAGGTATGTAGATTTTCAAAACAAGGTTATCTTTCAGGAAACAGTACTCCAGATTCTTGAGCTGGAATATATATGTCTTGGTTACAGGAGGACACACGATTGGAATTGGACACTGTGCCACAATCTCGGACCGGCTGTACAATTTCACGGGAAAAGGTGACACTGACCCTTCATTGGACCCCAGATACGCTGTTCAGCTGAAGAAAAAATGCAAGCCTGGAAACTCCAACACGGTCACGGAGATGGACCCCGGGAGCTTCAAGTCTTTCGATGAAGATTACTACACCGTTGTAGCTAAAAGAAGAGGGCTATTCCAATCTGATGCAGCTCTTCTTGACGATGCTGAAACAAGAGACTACGTCAAACTTCAGTCAAGGACACAAGGATCCACTTTTGCACAAGATTTTGCTGAATCCATGGTGAAAATGGGCAACATCGGAGTCCTGACCGGCCGCAAACAAGGCGAGATCAGGAAACGTTGTGCTTTTGTGAATTAAATCGACTTTATGATGTGTTTTTAAAAAAAGTTATTTAACCGATTGCGACAAAATCGCATGGATCTGTGTCTGTTTGTTTTGGCTTTGAAAAAGTTATTTAACCAATTGGTTGCAGGGTTTTTTTTTTTTTTTTTGAGGTTGTTTCCATTTATTCCATTATTTTTCTCATGAATAAATATATTGTCTTCATCCATACTACTGTATTGCCTTTGATCATA